>CM060433.1:77848807-78043796 GCA_030545235.1 Helianthus tuberosus
AAGCTATATGTACAACATGCGAAGCTACCAAACCTATGACAAAGTTTCATGCCATTATAATATACCAAATAATGTTATTTTTAGTGTTTATAATCTGTTCTAAAACATTTTTGTCATACAATCATTTTTTATCATTTCTTGAGCTTTAAATCAACATGCATGCTTATGTACAAGTATCTAAAGCACATTTATCATATCATCATTTCATATGAAATTAAATGCATCAAACATGTAATTTATTCATGTTTACTTACTGATTTGATTGAACATTCATCATATCGTGCACAAATCATCAAACACTTGCATTTTAACTATCATTCAAGAACATGCAACAACTTAAAAATTCTCAAATATGTCTAATAAATTTTTGGCCATTTACATGTCAAAATACTAACATTATTTCAAATTATAACTCATGATTCAATCACTCCTTTATATCTTTAACATATTTGCACATAATCTTGTTCATGCAAGCAAGCATCCTAAACAAGTATTTATCAAAAAAAAATCAACTCAAACTCAAATCTCATACACGTACACATACATATATATACGGTTATATATACACACATATATACTACCATTTTTATTTTGTATCAAGACCCATTTCTTTTTATATTTCAAGTTTGTGAAAAATTCCAAGATTCAAGAGAAACTTCCAATCATCAAGAACAACCAAGAATCAAGTGTATGATTTAAACATAAACTTTATACCTTCAAGATTCAAGTGAATTTTTGATGAGATTTTGATGATATGGAGCTTGAAATCACTTGAAAACACCTTGGAAACTCCTTTGGATCTTCACACCAACTTGAAACTAGCTTGGAATGGAGTTTAATCTTCAAGAACAAGATTGAAAAAAATTGAAAATGGGAGTGGTGGTGGTGTGTACGGTTATGGGGAGGGAGAGAGAGGAGAAGGTTTGTTTTGTGATCTTGAAAGATTATGGAGGATTTATAAAAGATTGCATGTATCAAACAAACCAACAAGTGGCAAGGTGATGAGAGAAGTGGCACTCTCTATTATGTGCATATGACAACACACCTATATATGCATATATACATATATTTAAAATGTGTAGGTTAAAAAACGGGTATTAAACTGGATACCGGGTATTTTATCTAGCGTTTTATTCCCGGTTTATGGAGTTTTAAATTATTTTTATCATTCTATAAAAATAAACTCACAAATTGTTACTAAAATAAATATCAGTTGCCGAGACTGGCTGCGTTGTCTGGGTTTTGCAGTATAAGCACTGTGTTGCGCAGTAACACGCGGTACGCGCTTAAACTTGAAAAACAACGTTTTTAAGCGTTTTAATTTATTTTTCAACACGAACATGATTAAAAATAAAATTTTAATCATAACATAATATATTTGGGATTTAAATATTATCCGGGCGGTCACCAACGTTCGTTTCGCAGTTGTGTCGCAAATAGTTCTAAAGTTCGAACAAACATGTTTTTGCCATACCGAATCCTTCGAAACTTATTTCTAAGTTATGTAAAGGGTATTTAGGGTATGTTTGGCTTATGTTATTGTTCTGGAGTGTACGTCGCGTTAAACTGATTACGTTCCCGTAACGGTTTACGATTTCACTTCCAGAACAGGTTTGAGAGTTCGGAATTGAACAATGATTGAAAACGTACTAATGTCACAAATAATTAAACAAATATTGAAATTAAAACACCATATTTCATTAAATACAAAGTTGTACAGGGATTAAAATACACAGATGTCACAAGTGAGACCAGTGTGCATAGTCATTTCTAAGGCTCGCGCCCTTAGAGGCTTTGCACGCTCCTTGCGGCTCTAGACGTCCGTTCCAACGTTTGCCTTGCTCAGTCGATACCTAATATCACAGTTGTAATCATTCAACAGCTTGACCCATCGTAGCTGTCTCATGTTCAAATGCTTCTGATCGAAGATGTGCTGCAAACCCTTGTGGTCAATAAAGATCGTGCAGCGTGTTCCTTACAAGTAGTGGCGCCAATTCTTTAATGCGAATATCACAACTCCTAACTCGAGGTCATGCGTCGTATAGTACTTCCCATGTACCTATAACTGATGTGTCGCGTATGCGATGACTTTGTCACGTTACCTCAACACGCAACCGGGACCTTGTCAAGACGCATCACAGTAGACCACGGAACCGTCAGTACCGTCGGGTAAATATAAGATAGGTGCGTTGTAGAGTTTATCCTTCAATGTTTGCAAAGTTTTTTCTCGTTTCTCTCCCCGATCAAACTTCTTATCCTTTTGGGTTAGGAACGTTAGCGGCTGAGTAATACTTGGAAAGATCCTCTATGGATCGCCTGTAATAGCCTACTAACCCCATAAATTGCCGTAACTCAGTTGTGGTTTTTGGTGCTTCCCAATTCTTGATTGCCTCTATCTTGGCAGGGTCTACATGGATTCCATCCTCTTTCACCATGCGACCTAGGAATTGCACCTCGCGAATCAAAATTCGCACTTTGGCTACTTTGCCTATATCTGTTCTTTCTTTAAAAGCTCGAAGATAGCTCGCAGATGTTGCTCATGACCTTCCTTGGTCCTTGAGTAACTAAGAATGTCGTCAATAAACATAATCACAAACTCATCCACATACGGCTTACACACTCGGTTCATGAGATCCATGAATAATGACGGTGTGATCGTTAAGCCAAACGGCGTGGCAAGGGACTCGTAATGCCCATAGCGAGTCCGTAAGGCCGTTTTAGGGATACTTTCCTCTTGTATCCTCAATTAATGTTATCATGTCCTTATATCAATCTTGGAATGGTAGCTGGAACCTTGTAGTTGGTCAAACAAGTCATCAATTCTCGGTAAGGGGTACCAACCTTGATGGTTAGTTGTCTATCTCCCTGTAACCTTTGCACCATACTTTTTTCCCATTAGCCCTTCTGAGTTCCTCTTAGGTCAGGCTGTATGCACATATGAAAATTGTTGTCCTTCTTCCTATCCAATATAACTGGAGATCCCCAAGGTGAGGAGTTCGGCCAGGTAATTCCCTTGTCTAGCAGCTTTAGCAGTCGCGTTGAAAGCTTCTGTATTTTGGACGAGACTAACCGGTAAGGTACCTTTGCCACTGGTGCCGCTCCTGGCACTAAGTTTATTCGAATCTCTACTTGCCGCCGTGGAGATAACCCAAGCAAGTCTTCGGGGAAGACTTCTGGAAATTTCTTCACAACAGAAATGTCTTCTAGCTTTGGCTCATTGGTCTCCTTGTCGACAACATGAGCAAGGAAGGCTATGCAGCCTTTTTAGAGATACTTCTGAACCTTCATAACCGATGTAGGATGTCACAATCCGCCGCCTTATGGGGCCCAGCGTCCTCGCATCAACTGCGTGAAGACCATGTACTATAAGGGTTTCATCATTCGCAAGAGGGATGTGAATGATTTTCTCATGACAAACCATTTCAGCTCCATTCTTGGATATCCAACCCAAGATGACTACCACATTAAAACTACCTAAACCCACTGGTAGGAGATTGATAGAGAATTTTCCTCTCCCCAAATCCAAGTGTACAACCCTTAATAATTTTATCCACTTCGACTAATTTCCCCATTGCCACTCTTCAGAGTACAGGGTGTCTAGTTTACTCGCTTCGGAGTCAAGTATGTTCTTAAGTTCTATAGATACAAGGCTAAAGTCAATGCCAGTATCAATCAAAATGGATGCATAGTGTTGGTTTATACAGAACATTCCCGTAGCTACGTTCAGGTCCTGGCGTGCCTTGGGTGCTTCTTTCGTAACAAATGCTCCCACGAACTTTAGTTTTCTTTGGGCAGTCCTTCCGTTAGTATCCTTTGTCGCCACATCCGTAGCAACCTTTGCCCTTGTCACTTCCATTACTGCTCTGCTCCCTACTATCGCTTTGGTTTCTATCACTGTCATGTCTCCTATTCCCACGCCCCGTACCAGACCAGCACTGCCTCCTTGTTATGCCTGGTCTTGCCACAACTTCCACACCTATGAGCCATGCACGGACCGGTGTGATGATAACCACACCTATTACACTTTGGTAGTTCTCCTTAGTAGTTTTTATCACATGCCCTAGTTGTGGTCACGGATGCCTTGACTTTCCTAGTCGCAGTGTTTTCCTCATGTTTGTCGCTTGGCTTAATGTCTTGCTTGAAATGCGTATACTTCCTCTTATTCCTATCCAAAGAAGACTCCACATGTGTCTTCTCTTTTACTAGACGTTTATTCGAATTCCCCATCATTATTCTACCCTTGGCAGAACCTAGGGCATGAGTTATCGCCTGAGCGATTCCCGATATGATTCCTCTTATCCCGCCGTTGTTTGCAGTGTTGCTTGCTTCGTATTGGACGATTGCTTTAGCAACTTGTTGGTTCCACAAAGCTTCAAGCTCAGCTTTTGTTGCCGGTAAAAGTTCTGATTAAACTCGGCCAGCGTTTCCTTTGCTATGGTTCAATGTGCTTCTCATGTCTAAAACACGTCGACGAAATTAAACATTTATTTTGGAATAAATGTTGTCGTCTATGTGTGAAAGCAAGCTTATTCATCTTGCACTATAAGTATCAAGGTAGGGTAATTTCTAAAGATGCTTATGCAATTCTTCCCAACTTAATCATCTCATCATTGTAGTGAGGTAAAATGAGTCACAACAAAATCTTGCTAAGGGTACATCGTCTTTTTACATATACCATATCAACTTATTGCAATTAGTCTTGCATAGAAAACCTCCTCGGAGTCACCTTACTCCGGTTGATGCAAGTCATCCAGTGCTATAAAAAATACAGTGAGGCATTCCCTTCACCTTGTTCCTTGTTTATTCCTCAAGTTTCCGACTCTTCCATAGTCTTTGCTTTTACAAAAACAGGCATACTTCCCAAAGGAAGGGGTCGTGCATTACTACCATGGGTAGGAGGGGATAGTGAAAATGCAGAGGTAAGGTTGTGAGGGTACGTGACTTCGTCCTTGTGACCGATTTGTGTTTTGCAGCAAACGTAGGGCGGTTTCCAGAGTGTGAATGCACTACCCTAACGATGGGGTGCACTATGGGATAGAGAGTGAGGAAGTACTGATAGGGGTGAAAATCGAGAAGAGTCTTCTTGCATGTGTCTTCCTTGTGCCTAAATGGAACATCTGTTGAGACTATCGAGTGGTTACTTCCGCCCATATAATATGTGTCCTATACTTCATGGTTCTCGATTGCCCACCGTAGGGAGGACCCCTTTGCTGCACTGAACTGTGCGACACATACCTTAATTTGGCTTGGGCTCCCTAAGTCCCAAGTTTGGTTGGCCTAGTCTTCCTGAATGCCGAAAAGAGTGCGGTAAATAAGTTACACTACAGCTCGCGCCATGCTACCTCCTTGGGGTAAAGCGGATGTCAAAGGTTGGGGTCTTATCATAGCATCTACAATGGACAAGTTTGGGGGTGTTGTAAGTACCGTACAAGTTCATACATAAGAATCCTGCAGTTTTGAGGTAAATCTTTCCTGAGCATCAGCCATCCTCTCATGCTTAGATATCGGGTCCCAAACGACTCGTACTACAGGTAGAAGTATTATATGCTAAATAGGTAAGGACAGACTTCCTCCTTTGTGGAATGTTGTAGCAACTATCTTGGTTAGGGTTCTACTAGATAGAGGGTTAGAATGACTGGAGGGATTTAAATAGGCAGTGATCATTTTCTTGACCCGCAGAGTCCACCAAGATTTCCATGCACTACAAGTTGTTATTACGTGGGCCCCCGTAATAATAAATTATCTTGCATGGTCACCCTAATTTTCTCTCGTTCAAAGCAGCCGATCAGTCAGAAATGGGACACTACTGTCCTCATACCTTCAACATGGAAAGGACCTTTATGATGGTCCACTCGCCAACGTCCGTGGTTGTTACGCGTGAAATGGCACAATGCTTGGACATAATAGGAATAAGGTTGTTGTCCAAAGTTGCCTCCTCCTCCGCTTGGACATAATAGTAGCTGGAGGGGCACCTTTAAGATGAGTACCTCATTCTCTTTGTCTGGAAAAGAGTGTCGTCAATCATGCTCCGTAAATGCCCCAGGAACCTCGTTCCACTGATAAGGTTGTTGTCCAAAGTTGCCTCCTCCGCCTCGCCGTCACTGTTGTAGTCAGACCCCTTTGCATTCGAGGGGGAAGTATAGCCATCTCCCACGGAAAGCGAGCTCATGATCTCTTTTGGTAACTACTTCAGCCATAAGCTTCGCAATAAGAGTGAGGTCGACAGTAGCATTGTGCGAGTCAAGAACAATAATAGAATTCGAAGTCGAAGGTATCTCGTTCTCGTCAATAATTATCCAATACGTATATTTATACATATATATTAATAAATAATGATGTTACTTAGTATATACTAGCAAATAAATGTAACATGCCACATATAACTCTCGTTTGTTCCTTCGGGGGGGGGGTCATTTTGTCTTTGGCAAGTCTATCCCACAAGGACTGACTGTACCTCAATTGGCACATTAGTCGGGGTATTCCCTTCCCTACTAATGTCCTTGCTTTGCCTTTGCTTTGTCTTTCCTTTGAAAAATGTTCGACTCATGGATCTTGGCGCTTTTTCTAAATGCAATGAAAAATATTTTGTGAAAATGTTTTTCGCGAGAGAATCCTAGTGATTGTAGTCTAGACTCGAGAAGGAATCCTAGTTCACTACAATTGAGGCTCTGATACCAAACTATCACACCCTGACTTTTGCGGAAGCGTATGATGTGTGACTTACTCAATATCATTGCATTCAATTATAATAAACATCTATATGACTAAAACATGATGTTCATGCATTCATAAGATTGAAATGTTACAAACACAAGTCATTTAAGTTTCAACCAAAATCCTCAAGTTATGTTACAAAACAAAAGTGGATGACATCTAAACTTGAAATTTACGTCTTGAAAACAACACCAGCGCCCAAGATCCATCTTGTTTCCTGAAATACATGTGTTAGTGCATTAAGTTTCTATCGCCTTCGTCAATCTAGCACGTAGCAGAAACCGAAGAAGTCTAAGCTTTTATTGTAATATCTAGTTAAAAGGACAAGGTGGCAAACTTGTAAATAAGGAGAAATCCTTATAACCTTGTGCCTATAAATAGAGCATTAGACTTAAGAATTAGAACTTTTGCCATTTTAGAGAATTTGGAGCTTGGTGATTAGAGAGAGAAATTAGAGAGAGAAAGTGCTCTAGGTGATTCACGGTTCTTGTATGTTTTCAGATTTATCAAAGAATCACGTTTATATTACGTCACATGTGTTAGGTCGCGTTCGTGTACGGATTCCGCACGTTATATGTTCGTTTCGCAATCGTTTCGGAGTCAAAACCGGTCCAACAAGTGGTATCAGAGCAGGAGCTCGATTGCTTGATCAAACACATTGTTTTCGTACCAGATTTCAGCCGATTCAGATCCGATTTCATCTATTTCTTCATCTTTTTCATATATTTCACGTTTTTACTGAAATTCGTCAAATTGAACGGGTTTTTATGGTTCAAATCGTCTGATTTTTTGATATGTTGTGCGTATATACCTGATCTATAACCCTACCAAGTTTCAGATCCAAATTCCTAACTGTTTAGGAGAAATCTAAGATTTTCAGTTCGATTTCGCTGTCAAAATTGCAGGTTCGTGTTTCTGGTCCGCTCCAACGTACAAGTAATTCTGGTCCGCTCATGTGACAATATCTGGTCCGCTCATCCGGACAATATCTGGTCCGCTCATCCGGACAATATCTGGTTCGCTCATTCGGACAATACCTGGTCCGCTCATCCGGACATTATCTGGTCCGCTTTTAGTGATAAAATAGTTGAGGTCCGCTCATTTGTCACATTAACATTAGGTTCGCGTGCAGGTCCACTCATAGGTGTAACATTAGGTTCGCTCATTTGGTTTGTGACAGGTTTCGTTTTTGTGACATCATATCAAGGGGTCTGCAGGTGATCTGTTTTGTCGGCCACGAGAATTGTAAAGGGAATATCACAATTGATTCTAATTCAGTCATCACGTGAATACATGTGAATATGCATTGGAACAGATAATTTACAGACTTGTGAATTCTTTGCTAATTGATTTGAACTTGTCGGACATATATTGACAAAAGAAAGTTGATCAAATAGGAATTAAGAATTAAATTGATATTGTCGGCTTAGTGATTTTGAAGGTCCAATCAGATTCATAAAAGATAAAAGCTGATTTACAAATCTCGGTTCAATCAATTGTTGTTGGACATTTTAAAAAGGTGCATGTGAGCATGTGATGTGTTGTTCGAGATATTAAATTGTGTCAAGCTCAAGACAATACTCGGTACAATAGGAGTATGATGTGTTTTAAAATTGTCTGCCACTAAAAAATTCGATTTACATTGAAAATTGTTCAATTCATGTGAAGTTCATCGGTCAAAGAGTCAAAGTGCCAACTGATCAACTCAAGTTTTGTCGTTTAGTAAAGTGGTTTGTGTCAACGAGTCGGATTATTTTCAGTCACACGGATTCTCATCCATTCGAGACATCTCACCCGAACGAACAGCGTTGTCACGAGATTATTTTCACTGATTTTTGTTGACTCACTCATTCAAGTACCCATCCGATTCATTTGTTTGATATTGATTAAACTCACTGAGTTTGTTTGTTTGTTTGTTTGTTTCAGGTGATTGAAGATGTCAAGCAACGGTGAAGAATTCTTCAACACATTTTACAACGCATTCACTTCCGAATCGACGGATAGAAGATCCGAGATGAGAGAATATTCGAAGGAAATTTCGGAGAATTTGAAATTCGAGAACATGTACGGAAGCCAACAGAAGCCACCAAAGCTAATGAAAGTTGAAGATTATAATTGGTGGAAAAACAGATTTGAGGGTTGGGTAAAAGCTTTCGCTACTGAAAGATGGTTAAAACTGACACATGAATACGTTGTACTAGTAAAAGAGGGAGGAGAGTTAATAGATGCAAAAGATTTTACAGAAAAAGATATAAAAAATGTTGTGGTTGAACATAGAATGATAACATTGATCAAACAGTCAGTAAGAGATGATATTATTTCATTGCTCGAACAAGAAAAGACTTCAAAGAGTTTGTGGGAAGCGTTAGAGAGAAAATGTGTAGGAAGTAATGAAATTGTTAAAAACAAAAAGAAATTGTTGGGTAAAGAGTTTGATTTATTCAGTTGTATGAAAAATTAATCTATTTGTAAAATGATTGAGAGATTCGGACATCTGAAAATGGAGCTGATCAGACACAAAATCTTACCTTCTGAAGAGGAGCTGGTGGATAAATTGTTTGATTCATTGCCAAATGATCAAGAGTGGCAATATTTCGCTTTAATGTTGAAGAACACTATCAACCCTGAAGATTTGAAAGTGGATTTGCTGATTGAAAGACTTGAAAGCCATGAGTTGGAGATAAAGAGATCTAAAGTCAACAATCCAGCTTATCAGCAGAATGTAGAGCTTTACTACAGAGGAAATTCACCACAGGCTGGGTCTCCAAAAACAGCATTTTCCGCAGAAAGCTCAAGATCAGTGAACAATGAAAGTCTTCATAGTGGTTTTCACAGTGGATCTTCTTCAAACACTTCAAGTCAATCTGCTTCCAAGAATTTGTTTCAGTGTAATATCGCAGTGGATCTGAAGAATGGGCAAAATTTCAGCGAAGAATCGGCAAAACAACAGATGGTTTTCTTGGCATCTGTACTTGAATCGTATGAAAGCCTCGTTGCAGGGAAGATTGGCAACACCAACTTGACGAAAGAAGATTATGATCAATTAGACCCCGAGGAGATGGAACTAATGGATATAAGATGGTGCATGGCCAGTGCGGTTCGTCGGGCACAGAGGTTCATGGAGATCACGGGGAGAAAGTCAATTGGTGGACCGTCTACCAAATTGGGATTTGATAAATCCAAGGTGACATGTTTCAAATGCAAACAAAGAGGTCATTTTAAGCGCGAGTGTAGAAATGCGTATGCTGCTGATGATTCTGAAAATCCATTCAATGAAGATTACTACAGAAAGGCGATTTACCATCAGAACAAGTCTGAATCACCAAGATTAAAGCAACCAGAAGAAAAATCAAGGGCTCTTGCAGTTATATATGACGATGAAGGATATGACTGGAGTCAAGAGGTTCTACCTGAAGAAGATGCAGTTGGATATGCATTTGTTGCAAATGATGAGCATGATAATTGGTGGAGAAGAGACAGTGCGAGATGGGAGATTGGCAAATTGTATGAACCATTCAAAGAAGCCCAGAGAGCTAAAAGATGGAATGAAGAGTTAGAGTGTTACATGGATCCACAGGGTAATCCAGTAGTTGATCCATCAAAAGTGGATTTTGATGCTGTAACCAATGTGTTTCCAAGTGAAGGCACTTTCAACACAAGAAGGCTTTCTGATAAAAGCTATTTGCCAAATTTGATGATCAAGTTAAAAGAAGTTTTTGAAGCAAGTTTACCGAAGGTGGTAGAACTGAAGAAAAGAAAAGAAGAAGAATTGAAGAAGATGATTGAAGAAGTGAAGACTGTTGCAAAGCTTGCTGGAGAGGAACAGAGAGCTGAAGAAACGCAGAAGAATGAAGAAGCTCAGAAAGAAGAAAAGGAGGAAGATCAGAAAACTGAGTCAGAAGAATCGGTGCTGAAAGAAACTGAGGTTAGAAAATTTTCTGATTTGTCGAATGTTGAAATCTTTGATAACAAAGAAAACAAGTGCAGGAATTGCATAGAAATGTGCAAAGCCTGTACTGAAAAAGATGATATAATCAAAACAAAAGATATTGAAACAAGCAAACTTGAAAATGTTTTCAAAATAAAATGTAAAGAAATGATTGAAAAAGAAGAAATTTTGAAACTAAAAGTTGAAAATTTGACACAGAAATGTCAAGGTCTTGAAAAGGATAATGATGTTTATAGACAACTGTGTTATACAAAATGTGTCGATTGTGTTGAAAAAGAATCGAAATCTCAAGATTTACAAAAACAGTATGATTCTTTAAAGTGTTCGAGTCAGAGAGTACAAGAAGCTTATGATACTTTGAAGAGCCAAGTCAAAAGTTTTGATCAAAGATTGTCTGAAACTTTAACAACCAAAGAAATGTATGAGAGACAGTTTAAAGAAAAGCAAATTGAATTAAACAAATGTGTTGATGAAATTGCAAATCTTAAACAAGTCTTGGCTGAAAAAGAAAAGATTGTTACAAAACTTCAAAGTTATCATAACTCTTCGTACATTCTCGAACGCATTTTCAACATCACACCAGATGACAAAGATACTGAAAATTGCAAAAAGGGTATTGGTTCAGAATTTCATCAGGTACCACCACCATTGAGAAACAATTATACTTTTTATGACGAGGAAAAGGTGGCAAAGGGTTTGAATATAGCTGACCAGTTACCTGAAAGTATCGATGTGACTTACTCCAAATCTGATGATGCTAATGATTCAGAGGTGGTAAGTAAGGTTGTTGAAAGCGTTTTGAAAGATGAGTCTACAAAAGGTAAGTCTGAATCACAGGATGAAGATGAAGGAAATCTTTATGATGGTTATCTGAAAAACACAAAATCCGAGAAAAATTTGAATGATGATTCAAAAGGATTGGTTTATACCATGATTGGATCGGACAAATTATTCTTAGATGTTGTATTCCCGATTCAGAATGTGATTTCAGAGAAGGTCGATAAAGTTTTCAAAATGGTTGAGATTGAGAAGTCGGAAATTCCAAAGTTTGCTTGTAAAGGTCATAAATCTTTTTATAACAAACCTGGTTTTAAGAAGAAAAACATGAAGGCTGGTTTGGGTTATAAAAAGAAACAGAATTGGAATCAAAGTAAAACACCAAATTTGCAACAAAAGATGAATTTTATTCAAGGGAAAAGTTTGAAAGAAGAGGAAAAACTCAAATTTGGACAACAGTCTAATGAGGAGTTTGAGACTATGAAAAAGAAACAACAACAGACCAAGGATGTTTCAAAGAAAGTGTGTTTTAAATGTGATCAAATTGGACATGTTGCGCGAAAGTGTCCAAATCCAAAGCCTGTTGATGTTGAAAAACAGAAATCTGAGGATGTGAAATCAAGGTCAACCAGATTTGATTCGAAACAAACTTGGAGGTACAATAAAAACAAGTTTGCTTCAAATCAAAATTGGAAATCAAACCCGAACAGGTTCGATTCAAGACAGACCTGGAATTCTCACACACCCAGATTAAGAACAACACAGAGTTGGAGAATATCTGTTGATATGACAAAACCTCAAGAGTTTTGGAAACCTAAAAATGTTATTCAAAAACAAAAGGTTCAAAAAGAGACAAATTTTTATAAAAGAGGTACTCCGGAAGGTCAAATGTGGAGTGCTAAGAAACAAGTGACGCCGGTAAAAGATGAGAAAGTTGAAGTCAAAGTTGAACAAGTTTTAAGTGACAAAGAGTTTCCGAAATTAAATGAACATTATTGTGTTGAAATGCCTAAGGTCCAACAGACCTGGGCTAAATTGTTCAAATGATTGATAAAGTTTGAATGTGCAGGTGCTCAACGAAGCTGAAGATTGTGAGAATGGTAGTTGGAGCAACCTGGCACAGGAAGAGGTTGCAGGACCCTAGTTTGGTTGAACAGGGAGTTTAGTTGAAGTGTTTTCTGTACATAAATAAACAATATTTTCAAAATCCTAAAAATTGAAAAAAATTAAAAACCAAAAATATGTTTTTAGTTTGTTAAAATTTGAAAAACCATAAATATGTTTGTTTTTAATTTTGTTTGAATGTATGTTGATTGAATATGCCGAAACCCTCACGGCTGAACAAACATGATTACTTTCATCAGATTGAAAAACGGTTTTCAAACTGTTAAGATCAATGGGTTGTAAATCATGGGGGTACGTTATATTTTCTGCAAATCAGAGCACTTGAAGCAGAAAATGGATGGCGAGACAAAGCTATCAGTGTTGGTTGTCAAATTTTTTTTAAATGGTTTTGCATTTTAGGGGGAGAAAAATTGTCATTAGAAAATACAAAAACATTTGAAAATTTGAAAAAGTCAAAAACATGATAAAAATTCAAAAATTTGAGTTTTGTGTAAAAAGAGGAAATGATAGTACATCAGTAGACAGTTATAGTACGCTAAAGAAATGGAAAGTTTAAATGTGTTAAACGATCTCACCGTGGATGTGTCGGTAGATTTTTATACATTTAGTAAACTTTTTCGGGATATAAACCTAAATTCAAACTTGCTTATTTTGTGGGGAATACTACTTGGATATATAGGTAACCCCTGAAATCTCGTTTGAAAGGTCTCTCAATCTGATATACTAGGTCTTTATACTCAATGATGTCTGGGGTATTATTCCGGGACTTCTGCTGAACGGTAGTTCTGACCTAGTCCTTGGCTAATACTTGCTGCAATGCTTGAAACACAGCATTAAACCCTCAGCATGCTGAAACAATAAAATTGATAAATGCTGTTGTTGTAAGCAAAAAGATCCTCTAAAGGGGACACACTGGAAAGTCGAAGCTGATATCTCTCTGCGTATACGGAAGTATCGACCTGAGATCCCTCGGCCCTCGCATACCTAATTTATGTACAGATATCATTGTAGTATACTCACCTGTAAGACTGATTATTGAGATTCTGGATACGGGAGTATATTCAAGAGGTGGGACACATGAATGAGTTAAGTTCATAAGACATCTAATTCGTATCCTGAATCAGTTGAAGTTTGTATGAAAATTTAAGTGGATCAGTATATCGACAATCTAAGTGAATTGTTTAATTCTTAATGTGTAATTAAGCTCAACGGTACTTGTGACTTGTCATAAACTGATATGATCCTCTAACGCATACTCAAACAAAAATATTGTCTGTAAATATGTTTGTACATATTTCTTTACTGCTTTATATTTTCAGAAAATACAAAAAGATTTTGATTTCTGCTTTATTTTCGATAACCGATGTCTGAGTGCTGAGTTTCAAAATCTAAGTAAGCTGATCGTGTTTCTGAAAATAAAACAAGTTCATTAATTTGAAATTTGAAGTTTTAAAATAAAAAAATCAAAAACAGTTTGTGCTATCTCCAAGGTCATTAATTTGCACTTGGATGATTAACTGTGGGGGATTTGGATGCTTATATTGTTATAAGTATTAGTTTCCGATACGATTCGATGAAACTGCCAAATTCATGAATAGTGATTTCTAGAAAGATTGAATTGTCAGATTACGATATCTAGAAGATTAAAATGTTGTTACTCATAGTTGTATGAATGATTGCAGGTAATCCAGACTACGATCCCGAGAGCAGAGTCTAAGGGGGAGTCTGAAGACAAGCTGAAAGTTATGAAGAGCTTGTAACCGGAAAGAAAAGGTGACGATCCCTAAAAGCACGGAAGCTTGAAGAAAGGGGGAGCCTAAAGAAAAAGAGTCTGAAGGAAAGAAGAGGGCAACAGAAACTTGAAGACAGATTCATAGGGATTCTGTTCAAGATAGAGAAAGACAAGATGCTATGAGATTGACTACGGCAATATCCAAGGGGGAGTCTGTTAGTGCATTAAGTGTCTATCGCCTTCGTCAATCTAGCACGTAGCAGAAACCGAAGAAGTCTAAGCTTTTATTGTAATATCTAGTTAAAAGGACAAGGTGGCAAACTTGTAAATAAGGAGAAATCCTTATAACCTTGTGCCTATAAATAGAACATTAGACTTAAGAATTAGAACTTTTGCCATTTTAGAGAATTTGGAGCTTGGTGATTAGAGAGAGAAAGTAGAGAGAGAAAGTGCTCTAGGTGATTCACGGTTCTTGTATGTTTTCAGATTTATCAAAGAATCACGTTTATATTACGTCACATGTGTTAGGTCGCGTTCGTGTACGGATTCCGCACGTTATACGTTCGTTTCGCAATCGTTTCGGAGTCAAAACCGGTCCAACAACATGTAATTTTGAAAACATTAACAAATGTTGAGCGAATTCATGTATTTTGTATGTGAGCTTGAATAGTCTGGTAAACATTTGTAATCATTGTAAGTATGCCTTTGTAAACCGGTATGAAAGCTTCTATGAACAGATCAATTAATGTATAGCTAAGACATTAATATGTGTGCAATGGCATAGGAAGGCTCAAACCTTTGCGTATTTCGTACCGGGCCACCCGGCTGGAACGACATAGTCACCACATGCGGCCAACTCACGGACCCATGGGTGGGGCTCGCAACACCCAAATAGATCTATCACTCATGCCCCTCGGTCCTTATACAAGGATTAATTGTCTCAAGTTAACGCCTACCCATTCACATGACCTAACAATTCATTCCTTAGCTAACCATACCATTTGTAATCATTGAAATATTTGTAACATGTATTTCACCCCCGAAGTTATAAAACTGAAAACAGTTAAAAGAAAAGGGGGACATGAACTCACAATTTTGCGTCCTGCTGTCTTGTATACTCAAAGGTCCTTCTATGAGTCGTACAACTACCTACACACGTGCCATGTTTTATTAGACGTTTAGATCGTGTAACAACTTTTAGTCTTAGTTGCTTTGTTAAGACTTAGTATCCTTTGAGTTACGTTTTTGATATACATTGTATAATTCCAAGGTATACAATTATTAGTTAAAATAATAATATTTTAACTTAAATTATATTCATCAATTATAGGAATATTTGTTAAAATAATATACTTTAACTTGGTATATCAGGTATTTATACATATGTATTCTCCCAAGTATGGGTGTACTTGTACTTGTGTATCTTGCCAAGTATTGGTGGCGTATTCCGGTGTCTATTTGTACGTACGAGAATACGTATTTTCTTGTATTTATTAAGTATTTTTATACTTAATTTTTGTATTAAACTTTCTGAAATATTTTTAATCAACTAAAATCACCAATTTGTATTCTTAATATATATATATATATATATATATATATATATATATATATATATATATATTAAGAAATCCTTTATAGAAAAATATCCATAAATCTTTCTTGGCAAAGATAATTATACTTTCATGTAAACCTTAAAAATAATATATTTTCAAGATTAACTTAGAAAATATTTAGAATTCCATTTTTCACCCAAAATAATATATTCCTAATTTGTTTAAGAAAATATACATTTTCTTCAAAAATAATATGTCTTCTAATTGTTCAAGAAAATATATATATTTCTCGCCACTCAAAATAATATATTTCCTGCTTGATAAAAATATGATATATCTTGTAATACTTGTAAAAAATTCATATTTTCCGTTTCTTTGGTTTCCGAAATACCGTTTAACTCATTTGTCAAAATATATATAAGTTTAATACCCAAAATACATATATACTTAGTCCATAGTCCTTGTTCGGTTTGTCCAATATTCGGGTAATAATTATATATTTGTTTTCATGGAATTCTTGGTAATATTCTGTATTACAATTTTGGTGTTTTGGTGAATTATATTATTTTCAAGTCCTAAAATAATATAACTAATACACATAATATACAAGTAACACACAAGTGTGACATCTAAATATATATTTTTCGAAATATATAGTTAGTCACTTTTATTTATCAAAAATCAACCTCCAATATTTGTAATTTTTGTAACAAAAATTATGGCAACTTTTTATGTGAAAACCTTGATTAAAATTTACTTGTAAACACTTGTTTAGAAATATTTTTCTTAGTGTTTAAATTCTACAAAAATTTTGCCATAGTTTCCCCTTAAAAATGGAGGTTTCCATACTTTAAAAGTATATCATTTTCTTTTAAAAATCATCAACAATTCATTCAAGACTTACCATGAGCCAAAATCATGCAATTTACACTACATCATGAACTTGAAACTTTGTAAAAATTTGTAGTAACTTAATATGTTGTTAAGTAGGTTTAGTTATCCTTAAAAATGTGGTTATTTGTTTATAAATCCCTTTCTTGTGAAATCTAGTCTTTTACAACTTGTATGAACATTTTCTAAAATTATTTCTTCTTGTATTTTTCTTGTTAACAACATGTTTCTATCCTTGATTTAACACTAAAAACTTGATTAGCTTCTTTAAAAATAATGGTTATGTAAATCTTGTAAATAACCTTGGTTTCTTGAGAAAATTAGTTTTGTAATCATCCATTTACAAGACTTATAACATGTATCAAACTTCATCATACACAAAATCATCTTCATTTTCAAGTTCATGGTCCACATAAAGGACGATCATTACTAATTTCACAAGATTCATCCTCATACTTGCTAGATCATGTGTTTAATCACAATGTAGCAAGCCTTTTATGATGATTAACATCATAAACACAATAAATCAACAATCAAGTACCACACATACACTAAAAACAACTTGTTCTTCATGTTATTTAGCTTTTATGTTTATGTTCATCTTCATGCTTCTTTGAGATTCTTATGATTAACACATTACATAACCTTTTAACCATTAAAATGAGAAGTAAAAACATGGTTAAAGGAGCTTACTACTAGCTCTAAGGCTAGGGAAGAACAAAGATGAAGATGATGATGAAATAGAGTGGTTAATAGCTCCTTGATGAGGTCCTTCCAATTCTGATGCTTGAAACCTTCTTAGATAGGCTTAAGACACCTTAGAGAACACTTAGAATGCTTTGGAGGAAGCTAGAAAGTTGGAGGTTATGGTGGTGGTGTTGAGCTGAGATCAAAGGAGGAAGGAAGAAGATGTGTGGAGCCTTTGAAGTGTAGAAATGATATGTGCTTTAGTCTTAGGGATTTTTATACAAGTTCTACCAACATTTCAATAACTATTGGTTAATGTGTTTCTAAAGAAATAAACACATCTATTAAACAATTAAGAGAAAATCAAGGGGTGGGTCCCTTGTCTCTAACCGGTTGGGAGGGGGGGCTCTAGTTAGGTTTCATAACTTAGTTAGTTCATTTGGTTGAAAGTTAAGTGTAACGGTTAGGGTTTTAGATGTTATAACGTTTTAGGGTGTGTTATGATGTTCGGTGACCATAACTAGCTTCGTAACACAAACAAAAAATGCTTCTAGTGAAAATTTGGTATTTCGGATAGTGTCCGGTTGTTCGGTTGGTTACCGGTTCGTTAAGGTGCTAAATTGCGCAGTTTAGTGTGCTTTATGTAGTCTTTTATTATAGTTTTGATTCCCGACACTTAGGAAGGTATTCTGGACCATTAAACCACATTTCTGCATTATATTTTGATGTTAAAATGCTGAAAATTGCTTAATTCTATTGTTTTCTGCAGAATTCGGCAGTTTTAGTGTGTTTCGGGCACTTTCCGGCACTTAAATTAACACTAGGAAGGCAGTTTTATGATCCCTACTTTCCTACACACTATACTAGTGTAACTTTTGGTTTTGGGCTCATTCTGTGTCTTAACATCATTTCTGCCTGAGTACTGAACTCCCATCAGTACTTCTATTTTGTCTGATAACTGTGCTAACTTTGTTTCGTGAACTAATTGAACCATATGGTGTTGCATGTAATAATGATAAATAATCTTGCAACTTGTAATGCACTTGTATGTATATGACAACATTCAGAAAATCATTCATGTCATTAATTAAATCAGGCACAGTCATTAATGCACAAATTACTGTTTAACATTGTACGAAATATGCGTAAAAGTGCCAGTTGTCACAACTCTGACACATTTTGTCCGTATTCTGAACACGGGGGGGTGTTGGCCTGGACACGCCCCCGTGGTCAATTTTTAGGTGGGCACGGAGCGTGTTGATGATATTCACCAAAATACACATACTTTATTCCCCCATTTTACCCCCATTTTATGCATTTTCGGCCGTAAAACTGTGAATCGGATATTTAATCAGGTATACTTTTGTTTACAGGCCTAAAACAGCATGCCAAACAAGAAGATTATGAAAACGAGGACTTTCCGGGCGAAACGGCAGAGCTGCGAAGTTTTTGTGAAAAATTCTGATATGGGCGAGTTGCACGGTCGTGCGACTCGTGGCACCACCGTGCGGATCCGACAACAAGGTTTATCCCGGCATTGCACAGCCAGTGCAATCAGGAGTGCAAACGATCCCGGTAACGAACGACCGTGCTATTAGACGCACCCCGTGCGGATACGATGACCAAGCCCCAGCCCAGAATTGCACACCAGTGCAGTTGGTCATGCCATAGGAACATCGGAGATGCACGATCGAGCATCCTATGGAACGACCGTGCGACTACTAAGACCGGTCAAGATCTGCTGATGTCACACAGTATGGTAAACAGGATTTTAAAAGTGAACGGTCGTGCACTTTAATGGCACGACCGTGCGACTTGAAATAGTTTTAAAAAACAGACAGCAGCTTTCATTTCAGAATTCTGGACTTTTGGGAGTTCATTTGGCGAATTCACAGGTTCCGGAGGCTCTTGCTTTCACCCGGATTCAAGCCACATTGTGCCGATTAGCTCCGTTACTATCCGGATACTCAATCTTGTCCTTGTTTATGGTTTGATTCTTGAATCTTTCCATGTTTTTGTTATAATTCAAGCATTTAGATTGATGATTATGTATTATTGTAAGCCTAAGGGCAAACACACTAGTATCCCTTGCTTAATTACAACCATTAGTATGTTGATTATGTTTGTAATGACACTTTGAAGCATTTTCTATGTTAATCTTTGATGATTAGTTTGCAACCTTGTTTATTGATGTTGAATTCTTGATTATAAGTAATTATCTTGGATGATTGGTATGTGGTTAGTTCGGATATTTGTAAGAAGATGCTTAATTAATCATGTATTAGTAGACTTTGAACTTATTTAAATTGTTTGCACCATGATACTAGAAATGGTTAGTGGTTTAATAAGGGATAATTATTGTTAATCAAGAAGGTTTTCCCTCACGGAAGGACCTTAACGGGTTAAATGGTGTTGTTATGAATTCTTGACATGAATTATTAGCTTAGTTAGTAGTTTAGGCCAAAATTGGTATCTTGGTGAATTTATGTTCAAGATTTGTAAAATGAACTCGGTTGTGATTTAATCTAGTTTATGCTTGTCTCGGTGGTTGCATTGTGTTTATCGGTGTCACTTTCCTTGATTAAGTGAGGTTAGAAAACTCTTAACGGATGACTAACTTATCTTTAGGGGATTTTCATAGACATTTGTCATTTGAGCATTAAAGAACAATTTTAGGTGGTTAAAGTGTGTTTATCGTTTTAGCTTTCCGAATGATTGTCATGTTAGGATTCCCGAAAGGGATACTAATTTTCTTGAAAATGAATAATTGACCAAATGTTTTAAGTGACAAAACCGACTTAGTTTGCATGCTTTGGTTGTGCATAAAGCAAGGCTATATATCTATTTTCTTATTTGGAGTCTACTATGTTTTCTATTAATATTTGTTTATGCTTATCTTAGTTTTTAGAAAATCACAACTTATCTTCCTACCGGTAATTTAATGACAAAGGTTTAGTATTATTTCTCCGCCCACTTCCTTGGATCGACACTTGGTTCTTACCGATACTTTACTACATATATGACGGGGTACACTTGCCCTTTCGTGTGTGTTTTGATGTTGAAGTATAAATCACTTTTATAAATTTAAAACCGAATCGTGTGTAAATTCATTGTAAAAACATGTATATACGTGCACACGCCAGTTGACCTGGACACGACCCCATGGCTAGAGAGTTTTTATGAAGTTTCGTCTTATTTTAAGGAATTTGTCCAGATCGGGTGGTTCCTTACTGGACGAAACAACACCGAAGTGCCTGAGGTACCTTAATTGCCCTTGCTTTAGACAAGAATGCAAGAGGTTATCGGAAAGGGTAAAACCCAAGCTAAATACCGGTGGGCGAAACCAACATTTATTCCCTTATCTGGGCTCTCGTTAAAGAAGGTATATGTCGAATCTCTCAGGTTTATGAACACATCGGCGGAGACCGATGGAGAGTCCTTCATGGCACAATCGACATAGGGACGACAATTGCTCAAATCCTCACAAGAGTTAGTGGTGATTTCGGTATCGACGATGTTGTTAGAATCCGAATGCGATCTCAATAAGTCTCCTTAATCGTCGTCTTGGGATGAATACTTTATTTCCATCTCAAGCTCTTGTATCAATTGGAGAATTATTTCTTCGAGCTGAAATAATTCTTCAAGAATCATATCATCTAGAAGAAATGATTGAGAGCATTCGAGGGAGAGATAGGGATTGTTTTTACTTTCACCCATCTTAAGGTTACAGGAATACGATGGGTTTATATAGTGGGGAGTGTAATTTAGAAAATAACACTTTAAATCTTTGTGAGATCCACCACATATTTGACACCACACACTATAAGAGGAGCAAAAGTAAAAATAATCAATATCACTCATGTTTGTGTCAGAAATTACCAACCGTCGGGATCTTATGGTTCTGTTTTCAGTAACTGAAGCTTGGGCACGGGGGCGTGTTCAGTGGGCACAGCCCCGTGTTCAGCTACTGTCTGACTTAAAACAGGATTATCAGTAACAAAGATTGGGCACGGGGTTGTTCAGCGGGCACGGCCCCGTGCTAAAGTCTGCAGAAGCTGAAAAATCTAAGAAAATCCTAAAAAAAAATAGATAAACGCGAAAAGTGGTAGACCCCTCTTTTGAAGGTGACGTTACCCTCAGCTAAGTGGTTTGAGTCAGTAGGGATACAATCCCAAGTAGCCGGTTTAATGTATTAATAGTAGTTTACACATGAGGGGATCAAGCCATTCGCACCCCCGCCATCCAATACCAGTGGGTATTGAAGGAGATCCTAGTAAGCTTGACCCAGGTCCTTGCAGGATCTATACACTGAACAAGGCAAGAACCTTACCCAACCATTCCCTTAACCCCCGCCAGGTAGCCAATATATCTCTATATAGACCGTAGATATGAATGGTGTAAATCTTTTACTTTATATAGACAGTAAAGTAATGCCAAGACCCCACGCACAAATGATAAAGAAGTTTCACCTTCAACATAAGAAACTAGTTATTAAAGTCATTAATACAAAACCAAATAAAAAGTGCGAAAAGATTAAAAATCAAAAGTAATACATTAAATGTTTGTCTTCACCAAGTGATGTAAGAGACTTAGCCAAACATGGCCTTTGATTGACAAGAACTCTTACTATCAATCTTGGATCCCGAGACTACTACACACACTCTAAGGTGGATGATGGATGATGGTGGGGGATGTGGGTGTTGTAGTGGTGGTGGAGTGGTGGCAAAGTGGGAGAGAGGTGGTTTGCCAAGGGATGCCTTTGAAGTGAGCCAGCACCCCTATTTATAGCCTGAACAGAAGCCCGACCATGTTCCCGTGTCCAGTGGACACGCCCCCATGGCCATCCATTTTCTCTTCCTTCATTAATTGCATTTGTCTGCATTGGGCTCCACACGGCCCGTGTTCGCTGGGCACGGCCCCGTGTGCAGAAGCGTATCTGTACTACCAAGATTTGCAAGATTCTGCAAATCTTAGCGTTGACCACGCCCCGTGTGAGCTGGGCACGCCCCCATGGTGGGCGTAGAAGCTTCCACAGCTTTGTCCATTTCTGCAGACATCTAACCACGCCCCCGTGTCCGGTGAGCACGAGCCGTGGTCAGCCTTTTGTTTCTTGTTTTTGCTCTTGGAGATGCTGTCGAGGGGTCGGGCATGTCACGTTTATTCCTTTTCTTTGTATTTATGTTAGTTTTTGCTGCATATTTGTTCCTTTTGTTCGTTTAAGCTCATTTGGTCCTGAAAATACAAAAGGAAGACAAAAACACACATTTTCCAACATTAGTACTAAAAAAGGGTTAGTTTTATGCCTTATTTGATGTAATTTATATGTTGCGTTTTACACACATCAACTGTAAATTCGATTTTAATGTGATATTTGATTTCATTAAACTTCTCATGTGTTAGTTATAATATATATATACCATAAATAGAATAAATATCAAATTACATTCTTGCCCTTTTCATTAAAATAACTAGTTGCCACATGTCTTTGTGTGGTGGCTTCCTACACTTTGTAGGAAAAATGGCTTTGTATTCAACTCGTAATATATATATATATATATATATATATATATATATATATATATATACCCCATTTGTTGCCAAAGGCAATTGAAGTAGTTCAATTTTGACAACATACGTTTCCATTTTGAATGTACTTGATTAACGATTCGGGTACTCCCGCAAACGTCTCGTAGTAATGCTCGAGAATTTTTCTCCAAAAATCATAGCGGGTTTGTTGATTGCCTTTTTTCTTGTTTACTGTACAATGAACGCATGCCTTGGCTAATGCCTCTTCATGTTTTTTCATCCAAGTTTGACGCTCCATCTTTCCTCCCTTGCTTCTCGGTTCAACAACATCTTCGTCTTCATTTTCATATTCTTCTTCGTCTTCGCCAAGATCTTCATCCAAATTTTGCGTTTCGGGCACAACATCTTCTTCATTGTCATCATCTACATTCTCTCTTTGTAATTGAATTGGTGGGATCCTATATGCAAAGGAGTCGAATGAGTTTTACGTTTCCATGGAATATTAGTACCGGCCTGGTGCGACAGTTGTTGGACTGTATGGGTGTGAAATACTTGTGGTGGAAAATTTGGTTGGGGTTGCGTGTTGTAAAAAGTTGGTTGTGAAGCTTTGGAATAAAAAAAATTGAGGTTGAGAGTGTGGTGAATAACCGAGTCGGGGTTGAATTGGTGCACTCGGGCCACTCGAACCGCCTCGCCTTATATGTGAGACGCGTCCCCTAGGGTTCGAACTTGATCCTTGACTAGTCGAACCTTTTTTCTTGGCATCATCTTTGTTTTGTTTATCCTTGATGTGTGTCGTTTGTAGTTTGGTTGTGAATAAAGAAAGGTAATTATTTTTTTTTAATAATGAACGGCTATATAGCCGTTGTTCTGTCTCCAATGGTCGAAAAAACAACAAAATTGAATCAGTGACTACTCCCGTGGTTTAACAAGTTACCGCGACCCATGAAACAAAAAAACAAAGGCTACGCTTTTTAAGTCTTATCTGTCGTCCATTAACCCCGCATATCAATATGCCACTTACATCCACACCAACTTTTCTTACACTTGAAAAATACTCCCACCTATATATCTTTGCCCAATTTAACTCACATGTATACACACAAAAAAAAAATTTAAAAAAAAAAAAAAAAAAAAAAAAACCTTCAAATAACAATACCAACAAATAAAAAGTACCCGTTCACCCTAAGTATACATACGGTGTTCCGGATTAGATTATTTGCTTTTCGAATATCTAAAAATCTTGGATAGTTAATATTAATATTTGAATTTGTATCCAAGTTTTGGATATCCGGAATATCATGTACAAATTCAGGAATTTAAATGTATACCCGAATTTATAAAATAAAAATCAAAAGTCCGTTTCCAAATTTCCACTTTTCAAAATATCATGCATAGATAAAAAACCGTGCATAGATTAAAACTAAACTTTTATTTGGTTTCAATTTTCCAAATTTTAAAACAAGAAACATTCATAAATTCACACTCAAATCCGATTATTTACTATTTTTTTAGTTTTCAGATACCGGATAATTCGATTATCCGAAATTTATAGAAATCCATATCCGAATCCGAATATGAAAATTATCCGACTTTTTGGGTATCCAAAATATTGGATACGGATTTTTGAATATTTCGGATCTAAAATTTTTTAACACTAACTATAAAAGCTTTTATGAACTTTTGAAAATCGAAGTAGTATCCTTTCGAAATTCAAAAGGCCATTGATCCTTCAGTTAGACCTGCTCTGCCTGGCTTGTTCAGAACGAGAGAGAACAGTAAATGATCAAATACATAAAATTTGTGATAGAATGATTTGTAAACAAATTTAGTATGATTGTCTATATAAGAGAAATTGAGATATTGTAACAAATGTGTGTCAATTATTCCGATGTGCTTGGATCAATATAAAAAGAACCCAACCTTTTCTTTTAGTGAAATAAATTTCGATTTTCAAAGTTTCTTTAGGCACCCTGAAAGGGTTAAATCGACCTCCTAACTATTGCAAGTTATTATTTGGATTGTGATATTTTATTTAAAATAATTAGTATTTAGGTTTTTGTATTATAAAATTCAAGTTATCATTTTAATTGTGGTATTTTTATTTAAAATAATTAGTATTTAGGTTTTTGCATTATAAAATCCACTGGTTTCGGTTCCAATATGTTTAGTTATTAAAAAAAAAACCGATTTTTAACGAAAACAATTTCGATTTTCAAAGTTGCTTTAGATTATTGCAAGTTATTATTCGGATTGTCGTATTTTATTTAAAATAAATAGTATTTAGGTTTTTCATTATAAAATTCAAGTTATTATTTTGATTGTGGTATTTTATTTAAAATAACTAGTTTTGTTTTTGAAAAGTAAACTTCAATAAGACACGTCTCCGACCCAAACGGACAAAAGACCAAACAAGAACACTCCCGGCCCAAACAAGCAAAGGGCAGACAATTACAACATATACAACGAGTATTTACACCACTCTACCCAGCTAATATAATTATAAGACGATCTACTTTTAAACCAAGCGAAACCTCTCGATTTAATCTCCCCTAAAATCTCTTGCGGGCTTCGTCTAATCTGGTTGAATACCAACTCGTTCCTTCCGTTTCAAATACACCAACACGAAATTATCACCAAACCTTGAATGAGACTCTTCGCTTTCTTTCCAACTTGAGTGAAATTGTGAATATCAAGAACGTCTCTGAAATCGAATGTGTAAATTAGGGGAATTTTGCACTAAACACTAAAAGTCGTCCACACCCAATCCGCCACCAAACACTCAGTAAATAAATGCTCCACCGTTTCCTCAAAGTCATCGCAAAAAGGGCACATAATCGATGAAGTATTCACATTCATTCTTCTTAAATTAACTCTTGTAACTAATCGATCCAAATTACCTCTCCACGCCATGATGTTGCACTTGAGAGGCACCCATTTACACCACTCAAAGTTAGGGAGATGACAAGTTCCTCTATCAGCAATTAAAGCATTTTTAAGGCCTTCACTGAGAAATCGTCTATATTACCATCATTCCAACACCATTGATCCTTATTATTGGAAAGAATCACCCTACTAAGAACCTCGTGACAATCCTGCCATTCATTAAGCTCAGCGACTGACTTGGGTTGTCTAATCCAATTGCACACAAATCATGAATTCCCTTAATTCGCCTCCACTCTATTAGCAACCCTACATATTTTAAACAAATCCAAACAAAACAAATGTGGCCACCTATCCATGAAAGGCATATCACCCATCCATGTGTCTAACCAGAATCGAATCTCCTCCCCGTTCCCGACCTTACCCAAGATCAAACGGTTTAACTGCTTCCCATTTATTTTCAAATTAGATATCGACTTCACTGTATTTTTCCAACATCCCGCAATGTTTCCATTAATCGGGAGAAAGCTTCTTTGATTGATTTTATCATGGCACGCTTCAACCACCTTCCTCCAAAGATTATTATTTTCAACCCTGTACCTCCACCCCCACTTAGAAAGAAGAGCCAAATTAACCTCTTGAAGTATGTTAATACCCAACCCCCCCCCCCCCTTTGACTTAGGCCACGTAACCCAATCCAAAGCCACCCAGTTCATTTTGTTAATATCGCTAGAGCCCGCCCATAGGAATTTTCTCATTTTAGCTTCCAAAATCTTAATAATACCAACCGGAACTTTGTATAACAGGAAGTAATAGATATGAAGGCTTTCCAACACTTAATTAATCAGGGTAAGCCTCCCCCTATCGAGATAGTTTTTGTTTTCCAAACCGACAATCTTTTATCAAAAACATCAACAATTGGTAACCAGTTATTAATTCTATTCATATTAGCCCCCACCGTAATCCCCAAGTAGGTGAGCGGGATTCTATCAGAATTACACCCCACCACTTTAGTCATATCCTTAATAACACCTTCTTCTACTCCCATCCCGTACAACTTTAGATTTATGGAGATTAATTTTTTAAACGGAACACAAATAAAAAATTCTCAAGCATCTAGTCATGGTGTGCGTTAAGCGTGATATGATTTTATTAATATTTTTAGCCCATTTTACGCATTAGTCAAGTTTAAAATTTATAAAACACGATATTCTAGTAACACTAAACACACACTTGGGCAAGTGCACTGATGTGCTAAAAAGTAGTTTAATTAAATTAACTAAATTAACCTAATTCTAGACTCTAAGTAATACTCTAGACTCACTAAGACACACTAAACTACTAACCGGCAAGTGTACCGATCGACTCTAGTATAGCTATGTAAGTCCGGATATCGAACCCACGAGACTCTAATTAATTACGCTAATTACTTTATCTAAACTGACGCTGACGTGAATCTTAAGTATTTTTATGTTTTTAGGGGGGGGAGGTTCTAAAAATCCTAAGAATAAAATTAAAACTAAATTAATTAACTAAGCTATCTAACGAATTGCCGTGAACTTCTCTCAGATGACGAAAACGCTACCTAGACTGGAATCCTGATTGCTTTTAGTTAAGATTATATTTGGAAGTTGTCTACTATGGAACTGGGATCGTAATATTTTCACCTCTCGAGAAATCTTAAGGACCCCTAACCCTTCTCAAGAGCACGCTATGATCCCCTAAAGGTTGT
The DNA here is from genome assembly GCA_030545235.1 of Helianthus tuberosus. Taxonomy (NCBI): domain Eukaryota; kingdom Viridiplantae; phylum Streptophyta; class Magnoliopsida; order Asterales; family Asteraceae; genus Helianthus; species Helianthus tuberosus. Next base: position 77,876,380 of record CM060433.1, read on the forward strand.
TAAATTACCGGTTATTAGACTCCTTTGCAAGACATCTAATGGATTTATAAAAGTATCCTACAAGGCTCACTCCCTGTCGAGATCTAAACCTAGGATAGACTTATTTTCTCGGTTAGACTTGCTAGACAGCAGCTAATAGGTTTACTTCCTAAGAAGGACCCACCTTACGGTTTAAACGCTTAGACCTAGCAATAATCTCGCACCTTGCAGCTATTGATGATTAGTAGAACACTTGATTTTATAAGATTACCGACTATCACTTCCAAGGTTAGTTGCGCAATTTCACACTAAAGAGTTAAGATTTATTACGTGATATAGACACTCACCTAAATCTAAAACCCTAGCACGATTCTATTATGTGATAAAGACCGTCACCAAGAATCATACGTAGCAATAATCAATTTTCAAACAATATCAAGCATGCATATACATCTAACCGATAGAACAAGTCGTTTACAATTCATAAATATCCATAGTTTTCATAAATCCAAAATATAATCAAAACATAAGCAAATGTCTAGGTAGTAAACAAGTTTAGCCAAGAATAGTCATGAAAAACGTCAAAATCAAAGTATTAACGAAAACGAAAAACATGACGATGAAAGAAAGACGAAAGTAAAGACACCCGAATTGCAAATATGCAACCCGAATGATTCCCGCACTTCGTATCTTCAACCGGAAGCTTCCCGTGCTCGAAAACGCTCCGCAAGAACTCTGAAATTCGTCCACAAGTTACTCAATTCGTAAATTTTGGGTTTTTGAATGATTTATTGAGATTTTATACTAAACCCTGGACCGTTAGCGAAAAATTGCCATCAACATAACCCGTCGAGTCGCGCGACGGGTATAGGTCTTCAGTGTCGCGTAGCGCGACGGCTTAAAGTGACAAAATAATATTATTTTAATGGTGGCGGGGCGCGACAACATAAGGGGATCCTTGTGGCGTGACGCGAGACCCTTCTTTTCACAGACTATCTCGTTTTTATTAGCTTCAGCATTGCAAATTTCTAGAAATTATTCTAACTCCCAAACTCAGCTAATTCTTCTTCGTTTTGCAACATTTTCAGCACCAAAGACCTGAAAATCTAGATTTGATCAAAATAACGAAATTCTAGACAAAACTAAACTAAACTAATACGAAATATGCACAAACTCTACACGATAAATGGATGTATTTCGCAATACATCAAATATCGCCACACTTACTCTTTTTTCGTCCTCGAAAATGAATCTATGTATACGGAATCAGAGATGGATAAATACTCGGGTCAAAACTTATTTATACTAGTTAAAATCAAAGCTTGTGTTAGCCGCGATTTCAAATATACTTGTCCCTTTAAACCCAAACCCAGTTCTAAGCCCCTTATCATGCAAATTTAATTCAAGTGCGGTCAATCTACCTAGGGTCTCACACTAGAAGCAACAGTCCACCTAATCCCGCCTCAAGCTTATAGATCAAAAGGAACGATCAGTGGACCAATTCCTAACCGTTTTATACCAAAATCAAGAGAATTTAAAACCAAACTTTTTTTTCTCATTTTTTTTCTTTTCTTTTCATTTTTTTTTCTTTCTTTTGAGCTTAGACGTTGCTTTTACCTAACCCAGAGGCATTCCCATCAGAGTCGCTATCCCCAACCAAGATTACAATAGGTATACCAACCCTCCTGAATATTTTTCTGACGCCCTAGTATATTTTAAAATACCCCTATATGTCTTAAAATATACCACGTATGTGAAAACCGAGCCCAAAATACGTTATAACATTAAAAATAAATAAAAAAACAAAGAAAATGGATTTTAGGCGGGCCGTGTAACCCTTGGGTAACACCTTACGCGGGCCGCGAGCTGGTGAAATCTGGCGAAACCTTGGGCCGCCATGTGGCCCAACACCCAGCAACACTATGCGATGACCCGGACACCCTAAACCCTACCCGGGCTACTACGCGGGCCGTGTAAGCCTTTGCTTACATTTACGCGGGCCGCGAGAAAGTGAGAATGAGGCACTATAAATAGCAGGCATCGGGTTTCATCAAAACTCGTTCAATTATTTCTTTCTAAACGTAAATCTCTCACTGTAGGCATAATATTCGAGTATAATACCCCCTAATTAGCGAGGTTCTGCTCCGTTGTAAGTATTATAACCCCAGTTTCGTATTAGATACGCTGCCCGATTGATCCAGGGTTCCGTAACAACTGTCGTGGTTCTGCCCGACGTAGTTGTTGGAATACCGTCTCGGGGAGGGTATCGTTAATATAATTAAAGGGATATTATACTAACATATGTACATTTGTGTAAATTATAGATTAATACCAGGAAACCCTAGAAGAAGTCTAAATCAGCAATGTGAGTTTATCCGGTTTTTGTAAACCTTTTTGTGAACTATTTTACAAAACCTTAAATGCTTAACAATGTGATTAAGCAGTGATTGAGTCTTTGTAGTTCTTCAATTACTGCCGGTATGTTGGGGTTTTGTATACAAAATGTGGAACACGTTACCATTGGACGACGAGTTAGCCAATGTGTAATATGACCCACCAGTCAGGATTGACAGTACTGAATTGGTAATTGTGTAGAAATAAACAATGTGATCGCTTTCAATACTGTATTAATTAATAAAATGTTTCTTGATTAAACTGGGATTGACTCACTAGTATTTCCCACTGACAAATGTTTTAAAAACGCGTTTCAGGTAACACAATGTGACAGCCAATTAGTAAATAGCCAGCTGGAGAGCACTGACGGCTTGGAAAAATGTGGCTATAAAAGTTACCAAAAAGACGATGTTTTAAATTCAATAAAATAGGGTTTATCCCTATAAACGTATTGTAATAAAGAAACTTGGGTTTACCCATGTGGTTATTAATATAAAATATGGTAGTTTTATTCTGATAAATATTTCCTAACTACGGTCCTGATCTAATTTCCGCTGCCAAATTAATAAAACTGATACCACCACAAACGAATGTTCGCGAACGCCCATTCCCGGGACAGATAAGGGGGCGGGGGTTGCGACAGAAGGTGGTATCAGAGCTTAGCCACTGATTCAGCCATAGGAGTGTTCTGCTGACATCAATATATTATTTAAATTCTTAGGAAATAAATTCTTAAAATACGTGAATATCTGTATTTTATTGTTGTGTGTTATTTGACTATTTGTTAGTGTACATTATGAGTGATCAAGGACCCTCAGACGTGTATCGTCAATTATCCGATTCATCTAGGAGTGAAAGTACCTCTTCCCAGCCTACCCTCTCTGGGTATTCTGCTGATCAGGAAGAAGGGATATTTGCCTTTAAAGCTCAGTCGGAAGAGCCATTCCCTCAGAAAAAGAGAGAATGGTTCAGTAAGGGAGCCTTTGAGCGTAGGAAAAGAATGCGAAAGTTACAACAACAAAGAGTTCTAGCGGCTGCTAAGCGAGAGTCAGATGCCCATACACAGGATATGCTTAATAGAAGCCTAGCCAATTTCCATATCCTAGCAACAACTGCTGCCGACCCAAGTCTGGAACAACTAGTAGCCCCACAACCCTTACCTTTAATTCCCACTCAGCCGATGGAGGTAAAATGCATGATTTCAACCCTAAGGAGATACCTAGGATACCAGCCCCTAATCCTTTAGACCCAAATTATGATCCATGGTTTGATGATCTTAGGGATTATGTGCCACGCTACCATCTAAATAACGAAACCTTGCCGAACATAGCAGCGTATCCAGGTCTGGACCCTCTACATCCCTATTATGACAATGATGAATACATCAGGGAAATTTTAGGGAATCCATACCCTCAGGAGAATCTCAAGCCACAGTATCCAGATCCAGTACCAGCCCCTGCACCCCCAATGAGTAAAGAGAACTTGCAAGAACTCCGAACTTTCGGAGAAGAAATCATAGAAAGTATTGAGAGGATGAGGTATGTAGGAGAACAACTCGTCTGGAAATATGATGAGCGTCAGATGGATTTCGGGGGAAATCCATATCCATGAAAGAGGATAAGTGGAGTTGGTAGTAATAATAATATAACAAATATATAATAATAATGTATTGTAGTATAGACCACTTTGTGGTTAGTAATGCATAATAATGTTGTAATTTTTAATTCCTGTTTTAGTGTGTAGTTGACGCATATTATATAAAAGAGTAAAGTCGCAATGCACGACGTTTTTAACCAATATGTGTATTATGTAGATTGTTACTTAAACTATTAATTATTCTGTGATATTAATAATTGGTAAATGTTTAAATTTAGATGGCCGACGAAGTAAACCAGGGAAATCTGAATAATGATAACCAGAGTAACAATAACTAGGGTAACGAAAATCCAAACAACAACAATGGAAACCAAGTGGATAACAGTGCCATCCAACACATAGTGGCACAAGGAATAATGATGCGATGCCATATATTATTCAGACAGTTAGGGAAGCAGAAAATAAAAGTAAACATGATAGCAAGCGACCTTCCGAACCCGAAAATAGCGTGAACAATGGACCCGTACTTCAAATGCCCATTCCCAAAAGAAGAAGAACCGTGTCTTACGGTTGTTCTTACAAAGAATTCTGGTCTTGTAAACCAATGGAATTCTCGGGCAATGAAGGGTCCATTGCAACCCTACGCTGGATAGAAAAGACTGAGGTAGTCTTAAGAATAAGCAAGTGCGCAGAAGAAGATAAGATAATGTTTACTTCCAATTTGTTTAAGAATTCAGCACTAGAATGGTGGAACACTATTCTCCAGACTAAAGGAAGTAATAGAACTTACAATATGGAATGGGAGGAGTTTAAAAACATGGTAGAAAGGAAATTCTTCCCTCCTAATGAAAAAGAACAAATAGCAAACAAATTCTTAAACCTTAGAATGACTGGTATAGATAGTAAGGGGTACACTAAGTTATTCTTTGAATATGCTAGAATAGTGCCAACCCTTGCTTCACCCGAACCAGTGTTAATCTCCCGTTATATCTGGGGATTAATCGGGGAAATAAGGCATGTAGTAAAGAAAGCTAGACCTCAAACCATAGAAGAAGCTATAGAACTAGCCAATACCTTGACAGATGAATTAGTTCGTACATGAGAAGAGGATCAAAGGAAGAACCTAACTCAGAAGCTCACACAAGAATTTCGTTCTGGAAATTTTAACCGTGGGAAAAACATAGGTTCTACCTCTGCACCTTACTGTAAGAATTGCAAAAGAAAGCATTCAAGAAGATGCTCCATATACTGTAACTTTTGCAAAATATCGGGACACAAGGAAGAAGACTGCAGGAAGAAAGCTAACAACAGGATATGTTACAACTGTGGAGAACAAGGTCATATCAAGCCTAAGTGTCCAAAATTAGCTCCGGCTACAAACAACAAGAATACCAAAAATGCTAGAGCATTTGTTCTGACTGCAGAAGAAGCAAAGATAATCCCGGATGTGATCACGCGTACGTTTTTAGTTAATGATATTTTTGCTAAAGTATTATTTGACTCTGGTGCAAACCAAAGTTTTATTAATACTTCATTTTGCAAACTTCTCAACCAATCATTAACTAAACTTCCACAAGAATGTTTTGTAGAAACAGCAAATGGTGAAACCATTAAAATTTCTGAAATCTTGTAGGGAGCAAGAATAGAAATTCTAAATCAGAAATTTATTGCAAATCTTTACCCAATGAATCTGGCAGGATTTGATGTAGTATTAGGAATGGATTGGTTAATAGCCAATAAAGTCAGTATTTTGTGTGATCAAAAGTCGATACAAGTAAATTCACCAAAGGGTGAAAAGATCACAATTAAAGGATATAAAACCTCTAGATCCACTAAATTCATCTCTGTAATGAAAATAGCAAGTTATATAAGAAAAGGATCATTAGTGTATTTGATTTCGATAATCACTAACACTAAAGGAAAAGAATTAAGGTATATTCCAGTAGTATCTCAGTTTTCAGATATATTTCCAGAAGAATTACCAGGGCAACCTCCAGATCGAGAAGTTGAATTCAGAATCCATTTAATACCAGTGACAACACCAATTGCCAAAGCACCTTACCGTTTGGCACCTGCAGAAATGCAAGAACTAAAGAAGCAATTAGACGAATTGCTAGAAATAGGATTCATACAGCCCAGTTCATCACCCTGGGGAGCGCCAATCTTATTCGTTAAAAAGAAGGACGGATCAATGCGAATGTGCATTGACTACCGTGAATTGAATAAAGTCACAATTAAGAATCGGTATCCATTACCAAGAATAGATGATATGTTTGATCAATTGCAAGGAGCACGATTTTTCTCTAAAATCGATTTAAGGTCAGGATATCATCAATTAAAGGTACAGGAAGAGTACATTCCTAAAACCGCCTTCCGAACAAGGTATGGTCATTATGAATTTACTGCATGCCATTTGGCCTAACCAATGCCCTAGCTGCATTTATGGACATGATGAACCGAATATGTAAGCCATATTTGGATAAATTCATAATTGTCTTTATAGATGATATTCTCATTTACTCTAAGGGTAAAGAGGAACATGCAAAGCATTTGCACGCACTTTTAAGTTTATAAAGAAAAGAAAAGCTTTATGCTAAGTTTTCAAAGTGCGAATTTTGGTTAGAACAGGTACAATTTCTCGGACATCTAGTTGATCATGAAGGAATTCATGTGGATCCCACAAAAATCGAGGCAATTACCAAATGGAAAACCCCTGAGTCAACAACCGAGGTTAGAAGTTTCTTAGGATTAGCCGGTTATTATAGAAGATTTATTCAAGATTTTTCTAGAATAGTCATTCCCTTAACTAAGTTAACCTGTAAATCTGTTAAGTTTAAATGGAAACTAAAACAAGAAGAAGCCTTTAGAATCCTTAAGCAAAGATTAACTCATGCACCCATACTAGCGTTACCAGATGGAACTGAAGATTTTATAATTTATTGTGATGCTTCCAAATTAGGTTATGGATGTGTATTAATGTAACGTCAAAAGGTTATAGCCTATGTATCCAGGCAGCTTAAGAATCATGAAGAAAATTATTCCACTCATGATTTAGAATTTGGAGCTATAATTTTTGCTCTTAAGATTTAGAGACATTACCTGTACGGTAGTAAGTTTACTATTTTCACTGATCATAAAAGTTTAAGGTATGTCTTCGGGCAAAAGGAATTGAATATGAGACAAAGACGCTGGATGGAATTTCTTAGTGATTATGATTGTGATATTCAGTATCATGCAGGAAAAGCAAATGTAGTTGCTGATGCTTTAAGTCGAAAATATCACGAACAACCAAAAAGGGTACGTTCTCTTAAATTAAATCTACAAAAAGATTTAAATGAGCAGATTAGAAATGCACAAGAATCAATAATCAAGGATGATACTGAAAAACTAAAAGGAATGATCAAGGAATTAGAACAAGGAACAAATGGGATTTGGAGATTCCATAAGAAAAGAATATGGGTACCTAAATTAGGAAACCTACGCCATCTTATATTAGAAGAAGCCCATAAGTCTAAGTATACGATGCATCCAGGAAGCGATAAAATGTACCAGGATTTAAGAAAGAATTTCTGGTGGATAGGAATGAAAAAGGATATAGCAACTTATGTTGCAAAATGTTTAACCTGTTCACAAGTCAAAGCTGAACATCAAAAACCTTCAGGTTTATTGCAACAGTTAGGAATGCATGTTTGGAAATGGGAATTGATAACAATGGATTTTGTTACTAAATTACCCAAAACAAAGAAGGGTAATGATACAATCTGGGTGATTGTAGACAGATTAACCAAGTCAGCTCATTTCCTATCAATGAAACAAACTTTTATTATGGAACAATTAGCTAAATTGTATGTAAATGAAATAGTTTCTTTACATGGAATTCCTCTATCAATTGTTTCTGACAGAGATAGTCGTTTTACCTCTCATTTTTGGACAAGTTTCCAAAAAGCAATGGGAAGCAAGTTGAATCTAAGCACAGCTTATCATCCTCAAACGGATGGACAAAGTGAAACGACAATCCAGACAATGGAAGACATGCTTAGAGCTTGTGTAATTGATTTCGGAGGTAATTGGGATGATCACTTACCATTGATAGAATTTTCTTATAATAATAGTTATCACACAAGTATAAATGCTGCACCATTCGAAGCACTTTATGGACGAAAGTGCCGAACTCCAGTCTGTTGGGCAGAAATTGGGGAAAAACAACTATCTGGACCTTAAATAGTACAAGAAACAACAGACAAAATCATTCAAGTCAAGGAACGACTGAAAGCAGCACGTGATCGACAGAAAAGTTATGCTGACAACAGTCGAAAACCTTTGGAATTTCAAGTAGGGGACCAAGTATTGTTAAAAGTCTCTCCATGGAAATGAGTGGTAAGATTCATAAAAAGGGGAAAGCTAAGTCCCAGGTATGTTGGACCTTTCAAGATTATTAAAAGAATAGGACCTGTAGCCTATCAGCTGCAACTGCCAGAGGAAATGGCAGGAATACATGATGTATTTCATGTATCAAATCTCAAGAAATGCTTAGCTGATGAGTCACTAATAGTACCTCTTAAGGATATAGAGGTAAATGAACAACTCAAGTTTGTAGAAAGACCTCTACAGATTGAGGACAAGAAAGTTAAGAATCTCAAGCATAAAAGACTAGTTCTAGTCAAAGGGAAATGGGACTCCAAAAGAGGACCAGAATACACATGGGAGCTTGAATCAGAAATGCAAAGGAAATACCCACACCTGTTCCAGTAGACCTCGAGGACGAGTTCTAAAACAAGGTGAGGAGGATATAACAACCCTCCTGAATATTTTTTTCTGACGCCCTAGTATATTTTAAAATACCCCTATATGTCTTAAAATATACCCGTATGTGAAAACCGAGCCCAAAATACGTTATAACATTAAAAATAAATAAAAAACAAAGAAAATGGATTTTAGGCGGGCCGCGTAACCCTTGGGTTACACCTTACACGGGCAGCGAGCTGGTGAAATCTGGCGAAACCCTGGGCCACCACGTGGTCCAACACCCGGCAACACTATGCGATGACCCGGACACCCTAAACCCTACCCGGGCTACTACGCGGGCCGTGTAAACCTTTGCTTACATTTACGCAGGCCGCGAGAAAGTGAGAATGAGGCACTATAAATAGCAGGCATCGGGTTTCATCAAAACTCGTTCAATTCTTTCTTTCTAAACGTAAATCTCTCATAGTAGGCATAATATTCGAGTATAATACCCCCTAATTAGCGAGGTTCTGCTCCGTTGTAAGTATTATAACCCCAGTTTCGTATTAGATACGCTGCCTGATTGATCCAGGGTTCCGTAACAACTGTCGTGGTTATGCCCGACGTAGTTGTTGGAATACCATATCGGGGAGGGTATCGTTAATATAATTAAAGGGTTATTTTACTAACATATGTACATTTGTGTAAATTATAGATTAATACCAGGAAACCCTATAAGAAGTCTAAATCAGCAATGTGAGTTTATCCGCTTTTTGTAAACCTTTTTGTGAACTATTTTACAAAACCTTAAATGCTTAACAATGTGATTAAGCAGTGATTGAGTCTTTGTAGTTCTTCAATTAATGCCGGTGTATTGTGGTTTTGTATACAAAATGTGGAACACATTACCATTGGACGACGAGTTAGCCAATGTGTAATATGACCCACCAGTCAGGATTGACAGTACTGAATGAGTAATTGTGTAGAAATAAACAATGTGATCGCTCTCAATACTGTATTAATTAAAAAATGTTTCTTGATTAAACTGGGATTGACTCACCAGTATTTCCCACGGACAAATGTTTTAAAAACGCGTTTCAGGTAACACAATGTGACAGCCAATTAGTAAAAAGCCAGCTGGAGAGCACTGGCGGATTGGAAAAATGTGGCTATAAAAGTTACCAAAAAGACGATGTTTTAAATTCAATAAAATAGGGTTTATCCCTATAAACGTATTGTAATAAAGAAACTTAGGTTTACCCATGTGGTTATTAATATAAAATATGGTGGTTTTACTCTGATAAATATTTCCTAACTACGGTCCTGATGTAATTTCCGCTGCCAAATTAATAAAACTGATACCACCACAAACGAATGTTCGCGAACACCCGTTCCCGGGACAGATAAGGGGCGGGGGTTGCGACAATAGGCGTCGGTAATTTGTTTGCAATTTTGATTTCACACATCCCAGAGGCATTCCGGGTCAGAGTCGTTATCCCCAACCAAGATTACGTAGGCCTGCACTACTTTTCTTTAGTTTCTACCTCATTTATTCTATTTTTTTCTTTTCATGATTAAAAATTCTAACGATTTTGACTTATAACGACATTCTTTATACTCTTATTGGCGGTTTCAATTTCTCATTTTTCCCAGATGAGCACCCACTAGTAGACCGACAATTAAGGTAATATTAAATCAAAGGGACCTAAAACCAAACCAAACCGAGCCTATTCACATATCCCAAACTAGACACAAGCTCGACTTAATTAATCTCATATTATCATTATTTGATCCTGAACAAAAACCCATCTTTTCTATCATTTTCTGTATTAATTTTGCAAACTTCTTTATTCAAAAGACATTTTCTGATTTTTCAAATTTTTTGGATTTTTTCTATTTTTTTATTTTTTTGTATTTTTCATATTTTGTGACACGACTACTACTACTATGTACATGTATCCCATCCCCACACTTAAAGATGGCATTGTCCCTAATGCAAGAACAGGAAAACAACTCAAACTAACTACCTAAATTACCACTATCAAACCAAACGAAATACCGAATAAAAGAAAAATATACAAAATATACAAGTGGAAAAGGACTTAGCTGATATGTGAGACTGTCAATGTGCCAGTCATTTCCACATAAACTCTCCAATCCGAAGGCGCTCAGCAAACAATTCCTAATCGGACACGCGCACGAAAGCGGCAACAAACATCGACCTATCAAACATATTCAACAAACACTACCAAAGATAATATATAAACATAATAAGCATAAGTTTCAAACACAAACCAAACCAACCATCCCAACCAACCTATTCAACGTATCCAAAGTATAAGTACAAACCAAAAGATGAGGATCAAAACAACATAAAAATAAAAACAAAAGATATCAAATCAGCTCCTGCTGTGTCCTCGTCATCCCCACACTATTCTCCTCCACTCGCGCTTTCTTCCTCCTCAGATTCACTACTAACCTGCCCACCTGCTCCTGAACTACCTTCCCCTAACACATTAAACGGGGGAGCCGAATCCATCACTCCTGCACCAACCGGTCCACCCTATGCGCCTGGCTGGAAGAAATTCGGTATCGCCATACTCATCCTGCTCATAATATACCTGAGAGCTCCCTCCTGTCTATCGTTCCTGGTCTGAATCATGTGCTCAAGCCTATCAAACCTCCGCTCCACATAGCCAGATAAAGACTGCAAAGTAAGCGGCTCAGGAGGCGACTGCCTTAGAGGATACTGCGGCGCCGACCTCTCGTGCCTCTGCGGTGGTCGCTGGCGATGAGTGGGCTCAATCTGCGCCCTGACATCCGCAGTTTGATGTCCCTCAGGTGGCTGTACCTGTGGCCCCTACCTAATCGGCTCCCAACCATAAGGCTCAGTGTAAGAAACAATACCTGCTTGCTACAGCTCCCGCATACCCAAGATGATCGTCTGCGGCCCTTCATGTAAAAACCTGGGGTTATACTTATCAAACACCCCTAAATTCAATGCGAGACGAGAAATATACGGACCCATGTCCAAAGCAGCTCGGTGACCTCCTCTACGCCCCTACTAAACGAATCGGCTAACATAGTCGCCAAATTCATTTCTCGGTTCTCCACCCGACACATCAGAATAAACAACTCTATCTAATTAGCTTTGTTCTCACCCGATTTCCACCCCACTAGAGTAGCAGACAATATTCTCAAAACATACCTATACACTGGATTACGAACCGAAGTGATCAGGTTCGTCAATGCGAAAGGGTGATCAGAAATGATGCTCCAAAAACGCTGTAACTCTGCCGCTCCAACACTATACTCTCTATCAGTAGAGTATGCTCCTCTCAAACTAGTAACAAAACCGGGCTGCCTAAGCTCCTCCTCTTTATAGAAACTAGAAGCAACCGCGAACCGAGCCATGTTCATCTCAAACACTCGCCTGCCCAGACTAAACGACACAGCTTTATCATTAGCAAATTTCCCTTCCTTATGCTTCCATGTACTGTGAAACTCCAACACTAACTCCTCATATTGGTCTAGAGCACAATCCATCATCATCTTTAGCTTCAGTCCCAAACGATCCAATACCTCCTGTCTAGAACCTATATCATCTAACCATCCCCAATCGATGGTCCTATGCTGCAACAGATCCGTATCTTTCAGCCTATCATACTTCCTCCACTCATGTGTATCTAACTTAAACTGCAGTAGTGGGTGATCGGGCCTATTATCAATTCTGCAAATCGGGATCCTTTCAAGAGTACAATATTTGATGTGCCTCAATCTGATATCCTGAGCATCTATCTGCAATACCGTCGGCTCTTGCGGCCTTTGACCCAGACCCATTTTCCGAGGCCTCTCACCACCTCCTGATGAACTTCCTGCAGCTGCCATATCTACAAAGCAAGTATTCAACAAGACAAAACAGGCAGATAATCAGTAATCACAAACTATTTTTTGTATTTTTTACTTTTAATTTTTTTTAGATTTTTGAAAATTTTTTCTAAAAATTAGAATAACCGTATAACATTTAATTCGCGGTTTAATTCTGAAAATAAAGTTGAATTAAAAACAATCAGGTTACCGTTTACAATTGCTAAGTAATAACTAAGCTCGCCCGAATGGAGATTGAGTACGGGCGAGCCTAATTAACTTGTTATTGGACCGTTCTATGACCGTGAAAAGTCAGTCAAGGCAGTTCATCTTCACGTATAAAGGCGGAATCAGTATACACGAAGTTACAAAAGCTTTTCTCTTTCAATTTCTTCTTTATTGATGCTTTTTGAATCAGTTTTGATAGAGTTTCGACACCACAAGCAAGACTATGTTTCGCTCCAACGTCCATATGAGATCACATATGTGTGGTATATATAGGATGTCTGATTTCGCTTATATGGACAGTTCATATAAGCGAAACCCCCAAGTTACCATACAAGTGAAACCATCTAGTGACCTAATGAGCGAAACCCTAAGGACACATAAGCGAAACCTCTCACAACTTATGTCCTATAAACGAAACCTATACATTAAACCCTAATTTTAACATTCAAGCTCCTATCTTAACATCTCTTGACCTAAGACTTAACTAAACGTAGTCAAGAGACATTTCATGCACCAACAAACTCCCCCTTGGATGTTGACGAAGTTTTCGGCTCCGAGTCTTCAGTATTGGTCATTCTGCCTTCTCGTTCTGATTGTAACATTGTAAGCATCCATCACTTTCTTGATCAGCTTCACAGTTTGACTCTTACACTAGGATCTCATCACTAGTTCTATCATCAACATCTTCATCATCAACAAGCTCCCCCTTTCGTCAAGCTTCCGTGCTTTTAGGGATCGACACCTAGCTTTCCAGCTACAAGCTCCTCCTAACTTTCAGCTTGTCTTCAGACTCCCCCTTAGACTCTGCTCTCGGGATCGTAGTCTGGACTTTTCCTGCAATCACTCATACAACTATAAGTAACAACATTTTAAACTTCCAGATATTGTAATCTAACAATTCAATCTCCTCAAAATCACTTCTCATGAATTTGGCAGTTTCATCGAATCGTATCGGAAACTAGCTCTTATAACAATATAAGCATCCAAATCCCCCACAGTTAATCATCCAAGTCCAAATTAATGACCTTGGAGATATCACAAACTGTTTTTGATTTTTGATTTTAAAACTTCAAGTTTCAAATTAATGAACTTGTTTTATTTTCAGAAACACGATCAGCTTACTTAGATTTTGAAACTCAGCACTCAGACATCAGTTGTCGAAAATAAAGCAGAAATCAAAATCTTTTTGTATTTTCTGAAAACATAAAGCAGTAAAGAAATATGTACAAACATATTAACCGATAATATTTTTGTTTGAGTTCGCGTTAGAAGATCATATCAGTTTTTGACAAATCACAAGTACCGTTGAGCTTAATTTCACTTTAAGAATTAAACAATTCACTTAGATTGTCGATATACTGATCCACTTAAATTTTCATACAAATTTCAACTGATTCAGGATACGAATTAGGTATTTTAAGAACTTAAACCCATTCATGTGTCCCACCTCTTGAATATACTCCCGTATCCAGATCCCAATATTCAGTCTTACAGGTAATTATAACCCAAATGATATCTGTAAGGGGTTAATAATTTATGAAGAATCATGAGAGCTCAGGTCAGAACTACCGTTCAGCAGAGAGATCATGACTCAACTTGGGTGTGTCCCCTTTAGAGGATCTTTTTTACAACAGCATTGCTAAGCAATTTTATTGTCTTATCATATATGCTGAGGGTGATGCTGTGTTTCAAGCATTGCAGAAAGTATTATTCGAGGACTAGGTCAGAACTTCCATTCAGCAGAAGTCCCGGAATAATACCCCAGACATCATTGAGTATAAAAACCTAGTATATCAGATTATGAGTCCTTTCAAACGAGATTTCAGGGGTTACCTATATATCCAAGTAGTGTTCCACACGAAATAAGCAAGTGTTTGAATTTAGGTTTATATCCCGAAAAAGTTTACTAAGTGTATAAAAACCTATCGACATATCATCAGTGAGACTGTTTAACGCTATATAATCATTACAATTCTTTAGCATACTGTAACTGTCTACTGATGTACTATCATTTTCTCTTTTTACGCAAAACTCAAATTTTTAAATTTTTATCATGTTTTTTACTTTTTCAAATTTTCTAATGTTTTTGGATTTTCTAATGACAATATTTCTCCCCCCTAAAATGCAAAACCATCTAAAGAAAATTTGACAACCAATACTGATAGCTTTGTCTCGCCATCCATTTTCTGCATCTCATGCTCTGTTTTGCAGAAAAATATAATGTACCCCCATGATTTACAACACAATGATATTTACAGTTTGAAAACCGTTTTTCAATCTCGTGAAATTAATCATGTTTGTTCAGCCGTGAGGGTTTCGGCATATTCAATCAACATACATTCAAAACAATATTAAAGACAACATATTTTTGGTTTTTCAAATTTTAACAAACTAAAAACATATTTTTGGTTTTAAATTTTTTTTTTCAATTTTTAGGATTTTTTTTAAAATAATGTTTATTTATGTACAGAAATTGATAAACTCCCTGTTTAACCAAACCAGGGTTCTACAACCTCTTCCTGTGCCAGGCGCTCCAACTACCATTCTCACAATCTTCAGCTTCGTTGAGCACCTGCACATTCAAACTTAATCAATCATTTGAACAATTTAGCCCAGGTCTGTTGGACCTTAGGCATTTCAACACAATAATTTTCATTCAATTTTGGAAATTCTTTGTCACTTAAAACTTTTTCAACTATGACTTCAACTTTCTCATCTTTTACCGACGTCACTTGTTTCTTAGCACTCCACACTTGACCTTTCGGAGTACCTCTTTTGTAAAAGTTTGTCTCTTTTTGAACCTTTTGATTTTGAATAACATTTTTAGGTTTCCAAAACTCTTGAGGTTTTGTCATATCAACATATGTTCTCCAACTCTGTGTTGTTCTGAATCTGGGTGTGTGAGAATTCCAGGTCTGTCTTGAATCGAACCTGTTCGGGTTTGATTTCCAATTTTGATTTGAAGCAAACTTGTTTGTATTGTACCTCCAAGTTTGTTTCGAATCAAATCTGGTTGACCTCTGTTTCACATCCTCATATTTCTGTTTATCAACATCAACAGGCTTTGGATTTGGACACTTTCGTGCAACATGTCCAATCTGATTACATTTAAAACACACTTTCTTTGAAACATCCTTGGCCTGTTGTTGTTTCTTTCTCATAGCATCAAACTCTTCATTAGACTGTTGTCCAAATTTGAGTTTTTCCTCTTCTTTCAAGCTTTTCCCTTGAACAAAATTCATCTTTTGTTGCAAATTTGGTTTTTTACTTTGATTCCAATTCCGTTTCTTTTTATAACCCAAACCAGCCTTCATGTTTTTCTTCTTAAAACCAGGTTTGTTATAAAAAGATTTATGACCTTTACCAGCAAACTTTGGAATCTCAGACTTCTCTATCTCAACCATTTTGAAAACTTTATCAACCTTTTCTGAAATCACATTCTGAATCGGGAATACAACATCTAAGAATAGTTTGTCCGATCCAATCATGGTATAGACCAATCCCTTTGAATCATCATCCAAATTTTTCTCGGATTTTATGTTTTTCAGATAACCATCATGAAAATTTCCTTCATCTTCATCCTGTGATTCAGACTTACCTTTTGTAGACTCATCTTTCAAAACGCTTTCAACAACCTTACTCACCACCTCTGAATCATCAGCTTCATCAGATTTGGTGTAAGTTACATCGATACTTTCAGGTAATTGGTAAGCTATGTTCAAACCCTTTGCCACTTTTTCCTCATCATAAAAAGTATAATTGTTTCTCAATGGTGGTGGTACCTGATGAAATTCTGAACCAATACCCTTTTTGCAATTGTCAGTATCTTTGTCATCTGGTGTGATGTTGAAAATGCGTTCGAGAATGTACGAAGAGTTATGATAACTTTGAAGTTTTGTAACAATCTTTTCTTTTTCAGCCAACACTTGTTTAAGATTAGCAATTTCATCAACACACTTGTTCAATTCAATTTGCTTTTCTTTAAACTTTCTTTCATACATTTCTTTAGTGACTAAAGTTTCTGACAATCTTTGATCAAACTTTTTGACTTGGCTTTTCAAAGTATCATAAGCTTCTTGTACTCTCTGACTCGACCACTTTAAAGAATCATACTGTTTTTGTAAATCTTGACATTTAGATTCTTTTTCAACACAATCAACACATTTTACTGAACACAGTTGTCTATAAACATCATTATCCTTTTCAAGACCTTGACATTTCTGTGTCAATTTTTCAACTTTTAATTTCAAAATTTCTTCTTTTTCAATCATATCTTTACATTTTGTTGTGAAAACATTTTCAAGTTTAACTATGTCATTGTCTTTTGTTTTTATGATGTCATCTTTTTCAGTACAGGCTTTGCACATTTCTATGCAATTCCTGCATTTGTTTTCTTTTTCATCAACCAATTCAACATTCGATAGATCAGAAGATTTTCTAACCTCAGTCTCATTCAGCCCCGGTTCTTCTGACTCAGCTTTCTGATATTCCTCCTTTTCTTCTTTCTGAGCTTCTTCATTCTTCTACATTTCTTCAGCTCTCTGTTCCTCTCCAGCAAGCTTTGCAACAATCTTCACTTCTTCAATCATCTTCTTCAATTCTTCTTCTTTTCTTTTCTTCAGTTCTACCACCTTCGGTAAATTGCTTCAAAAACTTCTTTTAACTTGTTCATCAAATTTGGCAAATAGCTTTTATCAGAAAGCCTTATTGTGTTGAAAGTGCCCTCACTTGGAAACACATTGGTTACAGCATCAAAATCCACTTTTGATGGATCAACTACTGGATTACCCTGTGGATCCATGTAACACTCTAATTCTTCATTCCATCTCTTGGCTCTTTGTGCTTCCTTAAATGGTTCATACAATTTGCCAATCTCCCATCTCGCACTGTCTCTTCTCCACCAAGTATCATGATCATTATTTGCAACAAATGCATATCCAACTGCATCTTCTTCAGGGCAAACTTGACTCCAGACGTAACCTTCATCATCATATATAACTGCAAGAGCCCTTGATCTTTCTTCTGGTTGCTTTAATCTTGGTGGTTCAGACCTATTCTGATGATAAATTGCTTTCTTGTAATAATCTTCGTTGAACGGATTTGCAGAATCATCATTAGCATACGCATTTCTGCACTCGCGCTTAAAGTGACCTCTTTGTTTGCATTTGAAGCATGTCACCTTAGATTTATCAAATCCCAGTTTGGTAGATGGTCCACCAATTGACTTTCTCCCTGTGATCTCCATGAATCGCTGTGCCCGACGAACCGCACTGGCCATGCACCATCTTATATCCATTAGTTCCATCTCCTCGGGATCTAATTGATCATAATCTTCTTTCGTCAAGTTGGTGTTGCCAATCTTCCCTGCAACGAAGCTTTCATACGATTCAAGTACAGATGCCAAGAAAACCATCTGTTGTTTTGCCAACTCTTCGCTGAAATTCTGCCCATTCTTCAGATCCAGTGCAATATTACACTGAAACAAATTCTTGGAAGCAGATTGACTTGAAGTGTTTGAAGAAGATCCACTGTGAAAACCACTGTGAAGACTTTCATTGTTCACTGAGCTTGAGCTTTCTGCAGAAAATGCTGTTCTTGGAGACCCAGCCTGCGGTACATTTCCTCGGTAGTAAAGCTCTACATTCTGCTGATAAGCTGGATTGTTGACTTTAGATCTCCTTATCTCCAACTCATGACTTTCAAGCCTTTCAATCAGCAAATCCACTTTTAAATCTTCAGTCTTGATTGTATTTTTCAACATTAGAGCGAAATATTGCCACTCTTGATCATTTGGCAATCAATCAAACAATTTATCCACCAGCTCCTCTTCAGAAGGTAAAATTTCATGTCTGGTCAGCTCCATTTTCAGATATCCGAATCTCTCAATCATTTTACAAACAGACTCATTTTTCATATAGTTGAATAAATCAAACTCTTTACGCAACAATTTCTTTTTGTTTTTAACAATTTCATTACTTCCTACACATTTTCTCCCTAACGCTTCCCACAAACTCTTTGAAGTCTTTTCTTGTTCGAGCAATGAAATAATATCCTCTCTTACTGACTGTTTGATCAATGTTATCATTCTATATTCAGCCACAACATTTTTTATATCTTTTTCTGTAAAATCTTTTGCATCTATTAACTCTCCTCCCTCTTTTACTGGTTCAGCGTATCCATATGTCAGTTTTAACCAGCTTTCAGGAGCGAAAGCTTTTACCCAACCCTCAAATCTGTTTTTCCACCAGTTATAATCTTCAACTTTCATTAGCTTTGGTGGTTTCTGTTGGCTTCCATACATGTTCTCAAACTTCAAATTCTCCGAAATCTCTTTCGAATATTCTCTCATCTCGGATCTTCTATCTGACGATTCGGAAGTGAACGTGTTGTAGAATGTGTTGTAAAACTCTTCACCGTTGCTTGACATCTTCAAACACTCGTGTAGAATCAGCTGTAGTAGTATGAACTCCTCGTCCTGAAGCTCTGATACTTGTTGTTGGACCGTTCTATGACCCTGAAAAGTCAGTCAAGGCAGTTCATCTTCACGTATAAAGGCGGAATCAGTATACACGAAGTTACAACAGCTTTTCTCTTTCAATTTCTTCTTTATTGATGCTTTTTGAATCAGTTTTGACAGAGTTTCGACACCACAAGCAAGACTATGTTTCGCTCCAACGTCCATATGAGATCACATATGTGTGGTATATATAGGATGTCTGATTTCGCTTATATGGACAGTCCATATAAGCGAAACCCCCAAGTGACCATACAAGCGAAACCATCTAGTGACCTAATGAGCGAAACCCTAAGGACACATAAGCGAAACCTCTGACAACTTATGTCCTATAAACGAAACCTATACATTAAACCCTAATTTTAACATTCAAGCTCCTATCTTAACATCTCTTGACCTAAGACTTAACTAAACGTAGTCAACAGACATTCCGTGCACCAACACTTGTACGTGCAAGTAAACCCAAAACCGTCTAAACTAGACTAAAACTACTAAGACGACACTCTATAACTTGGACTCAATGTACACTACCCTCTCCCGGCACCTTAATTGTCCTCAATTAAACTCAAGTGCCTAATAAACTGACATTGAAGTCCAACCTTGCTTAAATTCAGCCGTGTAATACTTTAAAACAGGTTTTAGTGTTTGAAAAATTCCGCCTAGTCAAATGAGGTTTTTATCTTAGCAACAATTCCGATTTAAAGTGCAAGGTTGAAACTTGAGGTGACAATGTGCGACATACCAATCAATATTTAGCAAATCACCATCCAATCCCAACCCGACAATCAATTTCATCCATATATGCCACTAAAATCGCCTAAACATACTCAAGACCCGAACTTGTCATATGATAAACAACAATGTGAAGTTAACAAGCTCCAAGTCAAGTCCCAAACCAAACCGTCTACACCCAGAAACGACATTATAATCAGCATATATTGGATTTCGCAACGCAAGGTCGGAACTTTATTCCCACAGTAGTAAGATATCATTCACATTAACAACTCTCAATCAGCAAACCAAACCATAACCACCCGCACCCCATCTAAACTACACTAAAAACAACCTAAAGTGGACATGACTCGACTCGAAAAACTGACTCGAAACGGACTCACATCTGACCCGACAAACAAGACCACAAAATTGACTCAACTAAAACTCTAAAAAGGAATCAAAAGACCATATGAAAGAGTAGAAATAAGAACACGTGCCTGATTCGCCAAAATTTTGCAAGAAAAACAAAGATATTTCGTGATATGGGGGTCCTGAATCGTATAGAATCAGTGGTCACTGGTTGAAAAGTGATGGTGGGTGTAGTTCCTGACTTAATTCCGGTCACAAGTTTGGTAAAATGGCTTGAATCGGTGATGTAATGGCTTGAATCACACCTTTGAGCTTTCGATCATGCAACGCCTTCGTTTTCTCTTTGATACTCCAAGAACGCTCATACGCCGCATCTCTAAGGGCTTCTAACTCATGGATTTGGAAATATCTTTTCCTAGCCGCGGGAGTAAGATCAAGATTGACGGTTTTAAGAGCCCAAAACGCTCGGTGCTCTAACTCTACCGGAAGATGACAAGCTTTACCATAGACGATCATAAACGGTGTGGTCCCTAGAGGTGTTTTGTAGGCGGTACGGAATGCCCACAAAGCATCATCAAGCTTATCCGAGCTATCCTTACGACTCTTTCCTACCATTTTCTCAAGAATCCTCTTCACTCCCCTATTCGCATTTTCTACTTGACCATTTGTTTGTGGATGATACACGGTAGACAAATGGTGAGTAACTCCATACCTCTCCAATGCTTTCTCCATCACGGAATTACAAAAGTGCGCTCCTCAGTCATTAATAAGGGCTTTAGGAGTACCGAATAGTGTGAACAACTTTTTCAAGAATCTCACCACCACTCGGGCGTCGTTAGTAGGCAAAGATTGAGCTTCCACCCACTTCAAAACGTAGTCGATCGCCACGAGGATGTACCTATTCCCACTCGAAGGAGGGAAAGCTCCCATGAAGTCAATGCCCCATACGTCAAAGATTTCAAGTACTTGAATGGGATTTTGGGGCATTTCATTCTTGGATGAGATGTTGCCGGTACGTTGGCAAGCATCGCAATTCCTAACAAATTCTTGAGCATCCTCGAATATCGTAGCCCAAAAGAAACCGCAATCGTAGACTTTTTGTGCGGTAGTGTGTGCACCATGATGACCTCCCGTCAACCCCTCATGCATATGCCTAAGAATATCGAAACCCTCTTCCTTGCTCACACACCTCCTAAGAATACGGTCACCTCCTATGCTAAAAAGGTAAGGATCATCCCATATGTACTTTCTAGCATCCCTAATCAACTTCCTCTTGTGTTGGGCATTCATGTCTTGCATCACATCCCCATTGCGAGATAATTCGCTAGATCACTAAACCACGGCAACCCCTCATTCTCCGCCGAAACAAAATCTATAGACTCGTGAGGGAATCTATCTCCTATCTCCTCCTCATGAATCTTTTCCCTATTCGGGTCCTCTAAGCATGAAAGGTGATCCGCCACTACGTTTTCCGCTCCCTTCTTATCTCTAATTTCAATGTCAAATTCCGAAAGGAGTAGAATCCAACGGATGAGACGGGGCTTAGCATCTTTCTTTTGGAAAAGATAGCGCAAAGCCGCATGATCGGTGAATACTATAGTCTTGGAAAGCACAAGGTATGATCGGAACTTATCGAAAGTAAAGACAACGGAAAGAAGTTCCTTTTCGGTAGTAGTATAATTCTCTTGAGCATCATTAAGGGTCTTACTCGCATAGTAGATCGGGTGAAAGTGGTTCTCCCGTCTTTGACCCAAGACCGCCCAGACCGCGTAGTCGCTTGCGTCGCACATGAGCTCAAAGGGTAATCTCCAATCGGGGGATACAAGAATGGGTGCAGTCACGAGTTTCTCTTTAAGGAAATCGAATGCTTTAAGACACTCCTCATCAAAGATAAATGGGACGTCTTTCTCAAGGAGTCGAGTCATGGGGAGAGTGATTTTGGAAAAATCCTTAATAAAGCGCCTATAAAAGCCCGCATGACCTAAGAAACTATGGATGGACTTGACACTAGTGGGCGGAGGAAGCCTACTAATAGTATCTATCTTGGCTCTATCTACCTCTATACCGGCCCTAGATATCTTATGTCCTAACACAATCCCCTCGGTAACCATGAAGTGACACTTTTCCCAATTAAGCATCAACTTCGTTTCAACGCACCTCTTCATCATTCTCGCTAGATTACCTAAACAATGGTCAAACGAATCTCCATATACCGAGAAATCATCCATAAAAACCTCCATAGAGCTCTCTACCATGTTTTGAAAAATCGCTATCATGCACCGTTGGAATGTAGCCGGGGCGTTACATAGCCCAAAAGGCATGCGTCAGTACGCATATGTGCCATATGGACATGTAAAAGCCGTCTTCTCTTGGTCTTCCGGCACTATAGGGATTTGGAAATAGCCAAAAAAACCGTCAAGGAAACAATAGAATTGTTGACCCGCGAGACGCTCCAACATTTGATCGATAAAAGGAAGTGGGAAATGGTCTTTCCGGGTGGCGTCATTAAGCTTGCGGTAGTTGATACACACACGCCAACCGGTGACCGTACGAGAAGGGATGAGCTGGATTTTCTCATTCATGACAACGGTCATCCCCCCCTTCTTGGGGACAAGTTGAGTAGGGCTCACCCATGAAGAATCGGATATGGGGTAAATTAAACCGGCTTCCATAAGCTTCAACACTTCCTTTCTAACAACCTCTTTCATGTTAGAATTTAAACGCCTTTAAGGTTGCACCACCAGTTTAAATTCATCCTCCATAAGAATACGGTGGGTACAAAAGGTAGGGCTAATCCCCTTGATGTCGGACAACTTCCAAGTAATCGCATCCTTGTGCTCTTTTAGCACCTCAACTAGCTTCCTCTTCTCCTCCTCCGTCAATCTAGAAGAGATAATGACGGGCATACTAGAATTTTCCCCTAAGAACACGTACTCAAGGTGGGACGGGAGAACCTTTAGTTCTAGGGGTGGAGTATCTACAGGTGTACTCTAACTCTCTTCTCTAATCTCATAAAGGTCTAAGGTTTCGGGAACCCAAGACAAATCTACCTTCTCACCCTCATCAACAAACTCCTCTTCAACTACTCCCTCACTAACTACATCGGCTCCACTAATGAAATCTATGCACCGATCAACGCACGAGATGAATGAATCTAAGAAGTAAACGGAGTGACACGGGCCACTAGAATCATCACTACCACTAGGGTGTTGCATGGCTCTATCTATCACAAAAGTAACTATCTCATCTCCCGCTCGAAGAGAAATCTTACCGTCAAAGACGTCGATGACGGCCTTTACGGTTCGAAGGAATGGACGGCCAAGGATGATCGGGACTCTCTCCTCGGCCTCCATGTCTAAGACCACGAAGTCTACGGGAAACAAGAACTTATCTACCTTAACAAGCAAATTCTCTACGACTCCACGAGGATACTTAACCGATCGGTCGGCTAACGACAATGACATACGCGTGGGTGTAAGCTCTCCTAAACCTAGCCTCTCGTACAAAGAAAATGGCATCAAATTGATGCTAGCGCCTAAGTCGGCTAGGGCATGAGCGGGGGTTACGGCTCCCCCAAAGAAGCAAGGAATGGTGAATGTACCCGGGTTGGTCAACTTCTCCGGTAGCTTATTCAAGACCACCGTGGAGTAACCTCCGGTCAAGGGAATGTTTGAAAGCTCACCTATCCTATCCTTACGCTTGAGAAGATCCTTAAGAAATTTGGCATATTTAGGCATGGACTGTAAGGCTTCGATGAAAGGGAGATTGATTTTTAGTTGCTTGAACATTTCGAGAAATTGCCCGTATTCCTTAGCATATTTTTTATGCTTAAGGCGAGCGGGATATGGGACATGGGAATGATCAACTAAAGGCGAAGGCCTAACCCCTATGGGACGTTTTTCAACACTCTTTTCTACTTGAGGCTCCTCGGTGTGTGCGGTACTTGCTGGGTCTAGCCTATGTTGCACCTTACCGGGAGTCTCCATCTCTATCTCTTCATCTACCTCATCCTCTTCTTCTACCTCAACTCTCTCTTGAACTACCTCTCTTAAACTCTTTCCACTACGGGTGGTAATGGCCTTAGCGGAATGGTTAGCCGGGTTTGGGTAGGTATTTCCCGAAAACTGACCAGGAGGGTTCTCGTGTAACTGTTTAGCTAAACCACCTACTGTCCTTTGGAGATCTAGAAGTGCGGATTGTTGATTTTTATTATGAAGCTCTTGATTTTTATTTATTTGCTCTTGATTTTTAGCGAAATTACCAAATTCAGTTAAAGTTTTCTATGTAACCTGATCTCTCACCATCAACTGAGCAAACATCTCTTCAATCCTACTTAGACTACCCTCTGAACCCTTACCACTAGCCTAACCCTCTTGATTTGACCCCCCACCAGCAAACAGACCCCTTGAGCCTGAACCACTAAGCTGACCTCCCTGACCTGAACCTCCACTAGTGTATAAACCTAGCCCCCTATTTTGATACTGACCAGATGGAAAACTAGGAGGATTACCAGAAGACCGAAAACCACTATTATTGCCACTACCACGCCAATTAGAGTTATAATTAGAATTATTATTATTATTAAACGGACCCCTATTTTGACGAGCTATAAACTCTACCTGCTCGAGTGTAAGTGTCGGACAATCTACCGTATCGTGGCCTCCCCTACAAACCTCACACCTATCAACCTTCTTCTTAATCTCATTCAACTCTTGTTTAAGACTCTCTATAGCATCAGTTACTGATGAATCCAAGCCAACTTGGTTGACCCCTCGAGTGGCCAAGGAGGTGGTCACAGGAATGGAAGTCCTGCTGGTAGTGCTATAGTCCATATCAGAATGGGCAAAACTCTCAAATAAATCATTACACTCATTAACTGTCTTTTTACCCATGAGTTGCCCTCTAGCAAAAGTATCAAACCGGGCTTTGATCTCAAGGGTGAGACCATTGTAGAACTTTTCAACGAGTGCCCAATCCGACAAACTATGCTGAGAACAACGAGAAAGCAAGGTTTGAAAACGCTCCCAGGCCAGGTGGTAAGGCTCATCAGGCTCCATTCGGAACGAATGGATCTGATCGCGTAGACGAGATGCTTTTGCAGGTAGAAAATATTTAGCTAAGAAAGCATCTCGTAAACCTGTCCAGGTAGTGAAAGTTCCCGCTGGCTGCAAATCGAACCAGACGGCTGTGCGGCAAGCGAGATATAACGGGAAGACCTGAAGGTACCTGGCATCTAGATTCACACCCTCAATAGAGAAGGTGCTACAAAGGCGGGTGATTCGGTTAATATGGGCGGGAGCATCCTCATCATCACGGCCGTGGAATTGGCATAAATTAGTAATGGCCGTCATGATGTAGGATGGGATTTGCCAGGACCTATCATTAGCAATGTTGGGAAGGGTGATGGGGGAATTAGCACCGGTGAAACCGGTGGTGGCTTGTTGGTAAACGGTTCTATTGGCCATTTGAGTATCGGGTATAGTGTGACAACTGGCACTTTTCCACATATTTCGTACAATGTTAAACAATAATTTGGCATTAATGACTGTGCCTGATTTAAGTAATGACATGAATAATTTTCTGAATGATGCCATATACATACAAGTGCATTACATGTTGCAAGATTATTTACCATTATTGCATGCAACACTATATAGTTTGGTTGGTGCACGAAACAAAGTTAGCATAGTGATCAGACAAATTAGAAGTACTAACGGGAGTTCTGTACTCAGACAGACATAATGTTAAGACACAGAATGAGCCCGAAACCCAGAGTTACACTAGGATAGTGTGTAGGAAAGTAGGGATCACAAAACTGCCTTCCTAGTGATGATTTAGGTGCCAGAAAGTGCCAAAAACACACTAAAACTATAGAATTCTACAGGAAATAACCAAATTCAGCAATTTTCAGCAATTAAACATTAAAATATAATGCAGAAATGTGGTTTAATGGTCCAGAATACCTTCCTAAGTGTCGGGAATCAAAACTGTCATAAAAGGGAACATAAAGCACACTAAACTGCGCAATTTTGCACCTTAACGAACCGGTAACCACCCGAACAACCGGACACTACCCGAAACACCAAATTTTCACTAAAAGCATTATTTTAACATTTCCGAGCTAGATATGGTCACCGAACATCATAACATGTCTTATAAATACCGACTGATGTGTGTAAAATGCAACATATAAATTACATCAAATGAGGCATAAAACTAACCCTTTTTTAGTACTAATATTGGAAAAAGAGTGTTTTTGTCTTCCTTTTGTATTTTCAGGATTAAATGAGCTCAAAAACGCAAAAGAAGCAAAAAGACAGCTAAATCCAACATAAATACAAGAAAAGGAACATTAGTGGATTGCCCGAACCCTCAACGGCACCTTCCAAAGCAAAATAGAGAAAACAGAAGGCTGAACACGCCCCGTGCTCAGCCAGCACGGGGCCGTGCCCAAGAAGCAGCAGAAAAGACAAACCTATAGAAGCTTCTATTGCCTACCACGGGCCGTGCTCAGCGGACACGGGGGCGTGTCGAAAGTACAGCAGGCGCATTTATTGTAATTGCGAATTACAATTAATGAGGAGAGAGAGTGTCAGACGGGCACGGGGCCGTGTCCAGTGGACACGGGGCCGTGTCCAGCTCTCTGTTCAGCCTATAAATAGGAGTGCTTGGATTCATTTCATCTCATCCATTGGCACACCACCTCTCTCACACTTCATCCACCACCCACCACCATCACAACACCATCATCCACCACCATCATCCATTGTCCATCATAGAGTGTGTGAGTCGTCTCGGGATCCAAGATTGATCGTAAGAGTTCTTGACAATCAAGGCCATGTTTGCCTAAGTCTCTTACATCACTTGGTGAAGACAAAGTGTCTAGTATAATACTTTTTATTTCTAATCTTTTGCACTTTTTATTTGGTTTTGTATTAATGACTTTAATAACTAGTTACTTATGTTGAAGGTGATCTTTCCTTATCGTTTTTCCGTGGTGTCTTGGCATTATTTTACTGTCTATATAAAATAAAGGATTTTCACCATTCATATCTCCACGGTCTATATGGAGGTATGTTGGCTACCTGGTAGGGGGTTAAGGGAACGGTTTGGTAAAGGTCTTGCCATTGTTCAGCGTTTAGAGGTCCTGCAATGGACCTGGGTCAAATTTAGTAGGACCTCCTTCAATACTTCACGGTATTGGATGGCGGGGGTCCAAACTCTTTGATCCCCTCATAAGTTAACTACTATTAATACTATAACCCGGCTATTTAGGACTGTATCCCTGCTGACTCAGACTACTTAGTCGAGGGTAACGTCACCGCCAAAAGCGGGGCCTACCACAATACTGCATTAATAACTTAATTCATTATCTTCCAATAATCCACCCCTTTAGGATTGTATCCCTGCTGACTCAAACTACTGGGGTGAGGGTAACGTCACCTTCAAAAGAGGGGCCTACTACAATAACTAAGATAATCTCTTAATTATGTGCAAAAGTGCGGAAGTAATCAAAGGTTATACTAGATACGAGTCGGAACCAAGTGATTCATCTTGTCTATCTGTTTTTATTTTATTTTTATTTTTAGCATTTTAGTTAGTTTTTATTTTTCTTAGTTTAAAACATTTTTCTAAACTTTTATTTTGGTTAGACGTTGAGGATAAACCGGTATTAAAAGCTCTTGTGTCCTTGGACGACCTCGGTATCTTACCAACGCTATACTACGCTCAACGATGGGTGCACTTGCCCATATGTGTGTTTAGTGTTAGTGAAATATCGTGTTTTATAAATTTAAAACTTGGCTAAAATAAGTGTTAAAAAGGGCTTAAAATATACACCTAAAATATACGACACTTTACCGCACATCAAGTTTTTGGCGCCGCTGCCGGGGACACAAGGATTTTAAGAAAGCTTAAAATCGACGGCCTAATCAGTTTTTTTTCAAAACCTTTTTAAACGCGCGCACATTTTTCTGCATTTAGTTTAGTTTTGCATTTACAGTATCCTGTACACGGGGCCGTGTTCACTGAACACGGGGCCGTGCTGCAGATTTTTCATAAACGCCCAGTAACAGTAGCTTGAACACGGGCCGTGTTCACTGAACACGCCCCGTGCTCAACTAGATCAGTCAATTTAATTAAAAGGCCCAGATACAGATTCTGAACACGGGGCCGTGTCCACTCAACACGGGGCCGTGTCCAGCCTCTGTTTTCGTTTTTATTTTTGTTTTCTGATCTCGAGACTCGGTTGTGGTCTGCTGAGTGATTCTTATGGATCAATACTCAGGAGGTTACAACTACACCTATGATGAGGATGATTATAGGGGTAATTATTGCACAAATTGTCGTAATACACGTTCAATTCAAGATAATCACTCGTACCAACCATCCAATTCATACACTTACTATGAGGAACCCAGGTACGAACCATCAACTTCATACACATCCTATGAAGACCAAAGGTATGAACCTCCTCCCTCATACTCATATTTTGATGAACCAAGGTATGAGCCACCTTACTCATACTTTGAGGAACCAAGGTATGAGCCACCACCTTCATATGCTTATTATGAGGAACCTTGGCGTGAACAACCCACCTCATATGAGTATTATGAAGAACAAAATTACGAACCTTATCCATCATATGCTTACAATGAAGGGCAATGGTGTGAACCATCAACTTCATATGGGTATTATGAGGAACAAAGGGTCGAACAACCGGATTCAAGCTTAGAAAATAATGATTCTTTTTCTATAACCGAAGTGACCAATAGGATATTAGAACACATTAGAGTTATCGATCGGTGTATAAAAGAAGCTCGCGCAAGGGAAGAGGAGTCCCGCGCAAGAGAAGAATTAAAAAAGGAAGAGATAACTAAAAATAAAAAAATGGAAGAACAAATAAGTGAAAAAACGACACATGAGTTAAACAACGAAAAAGGTGAGTCCGACAACGTTAAAATCCAAGAAGAGTCTAATTTTGAAGAAATTCATCTCTTGTCACCTTCTTTCGAAAATCATTGTTTAGTACCCACTCATGCTAAGTTTCTAAAAGAGTTAAACACTAACACTAAAATTGACGAAACGGTAAGTGTTAAGTTAACTAATGATCAAACTTCACTAATAAAAGAAGACCCATTTGAAATTAACATCACACCGGTTCCATGTTTCTTTCAAAATTCGTTTATTAGTAATGTCACAATCGATAAAGATCTTTGTGTTAACATAATGCCTAACTACCTTTTCGAAAAATTAAGTATTAGTGATTTTTCTCCACTTCAAATACCCATTTTTCTATCCAATCGGAAAATAATAAAATCAATCGGTATAGTTGAAGATGTCTTGGTTCAAACAAATCAAATGGTAGTTCCAACCGACTTTGTCATCCTCGATGACGCTCCTCTAGTGTTGGGACGACCATTTGTAAAGACTTACGAAGCTTTGAAAAACCGGAAGTTCAATAATCTACCTCTTCAATTAGGGGCATTTAAAAGAAGTGTCGATCTCGAACGATCAATGAAATATCCATTCGGCAATAATGACCCCCTAATTGAAGATGAAGATGAGCCACCCGATACAAGTGAAGAGACGGACCACTTTGTTGAAGAAGAGGTCGCCATAGAACAAACTTTTAAAGTTCTTGATCGAAACGAGCAACCAAATAAGGAGTCTCCTAAAGACCCACCACTTGAGCTCAAAGAACTTCCAAAAGGTTTGGAATATGCTTTTCTAGACAAAGATGGTAAATTACCTGTAATTATTTCGTCTAAATTAGATAACCTAGAAAAAGAAAAACTAGTTAGTCTTTTGAAAAAACACAAAAATGCAATAGCTTGGAAACTTGTTGACATAAAAGGAATTAGTCCTTCTATGTGCACACACAAAATTTTGATGAATGATGACTACAAATCTGTCATACAACCACAACGTCGAGTAAATCCAAATGTTCAAGAAGTGGTTAAAAATGAAGTCATCAAATTACTTGACGCAGGACTTATCTATCCTATTTCCGATAGTCCTTGGGTAAGTCCCGTCCAAGTAGTTCCAAAGAAAGGAGGTATGACGGTAATTACTAACGAAAAAAATGAATTAATACCAACAAGAACCGTCACAGGATGGAGGGTATGTATAGATTATAGACGATTAAATGAAGCAACAAGAAAGGATCATTTTCCTTTACCCTTCATTGATCAGATGTTAGAAAGATTATCCGGTCATAAATTTTACTGTTTCTTGGATGGTTTTTCAGGTTACTTTCAAATCCCGATAGCACCCGAAGACCAAGAAAAGACAACGTTCACATGTCCCTATGGAACTTTTGCCTATCGACGCATGCCGTTTGGTCTATGTAATGCCCCCGCAACATTCCAACGTTGCATGGTAGCCATTTTCCATGACATGATAGAAAAGACAATGGAAGTCTTCATGGACGACTTTTCTATCTTTGGGGATTCATACGACCAATGCCTCGATAACCTTGAACGAATGCTATCCCGATGTGAGGAAACTAACCTCGCCCTTAATTGGGAAAAATGCCATTTCATGGTAACGGAGGGAATAGTACTCGGTCACAAGATCTCAAGCGAAGGAATGGAGGTGGATCGAGCCAAAATAGATACCATTTCTAGGTTACCTCCTCCATCCTCCGTAAGAGCTATTAGAAGTTTCCTAGGGCATGCCGGATTTTATAGGAGGTTTATCAAAGACTTTTCAAAAATCTCAAGACCTCTAACAAAGTTACTTGAAAAAGATGCTCCTTTCATCTTTGACAAGGATTGCAATCAAGCATTTCTAACCCTAAAGGAAATGTTAGTCAATGCACCTATCATGATAGCGCCCGATTGGAAATTTCCTTTCGAAATCATGTGCGATGCTAGTGACTTTGCAGTTGGAGCTGTCTTGGGACAGAGAAAAGAAAAGCATTTCCACCCAATATATTATGCTAGTAAAACACTTAACGATGCACAAGAAAATTACACAACAACTGAAAAAGAGTTACTAGCCGTGGTATTTGCTTTTGATAAATTTCGCTCTTATCTTGTTCTTTCTAAAACTATAGTCTACACAGACCATGCAGCCATTCGATATCTCTTTAAGAAGCAAGACGCAAAACCACGTTTGATTAGGTGGATTCTACTCCTCCAAGAATTCGACATTGAAATCAAAGACAAAAGAGGAGCAGAAAATACCGCAGCAGATCATCTTTCGCGCTTAGAAGACCCAGCTTTGGAGGCAACCAGGGGCGAGCAAATCAACGAAAAATTTCCAACTGAATCCCTGGAAATGGTGGAATTTAAGGAAGAACCATGGTACGCCGACTTTGCCAACTACTTAGCTAGTGGAATAGTCGCCAAAGGATGGCCACATCATCAAAGAAAAAAATTCTTTGCCAATGTGAAACACTATTTTTGGGAAGATCCATATCTTTTCAAAATGTGTGCCGACCAACTCGTCAGACGATGCGTACATGGTAGTGAAGCCCGAAGAATTCTTCGCCATTGTCACGAAGGTCCATACGGAGGACATCATGGTGCTGCCAGTACCGCACGAAAGGTATTTGATTCAGGATTTTATTGGCCAACCATTTACAAGGATGCCCAAAATCTTGTAAAGACATGTGATGCTTGCCAAAGAACAGGTAATATTTCTTCCAAAAACGAAATGCCACAAAATGGCATTCTTGTTTGTGAAATTTTTTATGTGTGGGGACTCGACTTTATGGGACCTTTTCCACCATCAAAAGGAAACAAATACATACTTGTGGCAGTAGATTACCTGTCTAAATGGGCCGAAGCCGAAGCACTTCCAACAAATGATGGAAGAGTAGTGGTAAGATTTCTGAAAAAATTATTCTCTCGTTTTGGCACACCCAAAGCTTTAATAAGTGATAGAGGTACCCATTTTTGTAATCATCAACTTGAAAATTTTTTAACAAGATATGGGGTCTATCACCGGGTTTCGACAGCTTATCACCCTCAAACAAACGGACAAGCCGAAGTGACCAATAGAGGGCTAAAACGAATACTTGAAAAAACCGTAGGGTTAAATAGAAAGGAATGGGCTGATAAATTAGATGATGCTTTATGGGCTTTTCGAACTGCTTATAAAACAACGATAGGTACAACCCCATATAAGCTAGTCTATGGAAAAAGTTGCCACTTGCCAGTAGAAATTGCACACAAAGCCTACTGGGCAATCAAAAATGTAAACTTAGATCTAGAATTTGCTGGTAAAAATCGATTTTGTCAAATAAATGAATTGGACGAACTTAGGAATTATGCATACTCAAACTCTGAAATTTATAAGGAAAGAATGAAAGATTGGCATGACAAACATATTAAACCTAATGAATTTCGGGTAGGAGATTTAGTTCTTTTGTTTAATTCACGACTTCGATTGTTTCCTGGTAAATTAAAGTCTAGGTGGTCAGGACCTTTTTCCGTCACCCATATTTTTCCACACGGTGCAGTAGAAATTAAACCTCGAAATGGGTCACCATTTAAAGTCAATGGCCAAGGGCTGAAACTCTATCAAGGATTTATTGAGGATGAGGAAGAAGAGATCTCGCTTCAAACCGTGGAAGAATAAAAACATCATGCCTGGTAAGTTATGAACGATTGAGGCGGCAAAATAAAGCGGTAAGTTTTCTAAACCATAGCTTACAGGAGAAAGGGGCACTCACACGCGCACTATATATAAAAAAAAAAAAAAAAAAAAGGAGGCTCGGCACGAGGCCGTGTCCGCTGGACACGGGGCCGTGTTCGCGCTGCAGACGGGATAAAACCCCTTTTTCAAAACAGTTTCTTCATTCCACACGCCCCGTTTCCCCACAAAAGCTCTGGTTCCAGGCGATTTTTCGCGAAATTCCAACGTCTCTTACCGATCTAACAGCGTCAAGGTATGATTCTGTCACTCGTAGTAGTTAGATTAGTCGCTTGCATGTAGTTAATACACCACAAATTTGGGGAAAAATCTAGGGTTCTTAATGTTCATTCGGATCGAACCTAAAATTTTTGCCTAAATCTGTTTGCATTTAGTTAGATTAGTGTTAAGGGAAGTAAATACACTTGTATTGTTCACAGATTCACCCGATTTCTTACAAAAACCCCAAACCCTTGTTCTTGAACCGAAAAAGATAAAATTGATAGGGTAAACGAGTTATTTTGGGAAAAACGGCACTTAGGGTTTCATTTTCGGGGGAAACCGCACCTATCGGTTCAAAAATTTTCAAGTTTTCGAAGCCGGGTCGAAAAATGGGATTTTTGAGTAACAGACCCCTGGACACGGGGCCGTGTCCGCTGGGCACGGGGTCGTGTCCAGCCCGCTGTTTGCAGTTTTGTCCGAAAATATTTCTGTTTCATGCTAACTTTTGGTGTATTCTTGCAGATGGCCAAGAAGTTTACTAGATTCAACGCCAATGAGCTAGATGCAAGAGCCCGATACGAGCTTCTTCAAACAAGACCGGAGGAATACCCAAGGCAGGCATGCACAGAACTACTAACCATGGTGAATCAAATTGACCGTTTCAACAACATTGTCACGGGACCACTCAGAGTCGCGCTAACAACCCGACTCCGTTCCGTCCATGAATGCACCTTGGAATTCTATAGCACCTTTGCATTCACTTCAAGGTGCGACCCGTTCGATGAAGACGGGGTGTCATTTAGGTGTGGCGGAACGAGTTATTCGACATCCATGGCACAATTTGGAGCGATTATCGGGTTGTATGCGGAAGAGGATGCGGGAAACGAAGAAAATACAGGGGGGTTGAGAGAGATCGAAGACAACGAGCGCCAAGCCATGTGGGCTCAGATTGGGGAAGGGTTCTACAATCCGAGCAGCACTAAGAGTACCAAGCTGAGGGATCCGCTTTACAGATACATTCATAGGCTCCTCGGCTACTCTCTTAGCCAAAGGCATGACAGTGGTGGCGTCGTTGGGTTAAGAGATTTACTTGTCCTCCATTGCATTCACAACCGCAGGCCACTCGATGTTCCGTTCCTCATGCTCCGAAACATGCATCACAACCGCCTTGCTAGTGCACCAACTCCTATTTTCTTCGGGGGATGGGTGTACCGTCTCTTCAAGCACTTCACCCGCATTCCGAGGTCATTTGAGAGGAGCCCATGGTCGGGAACGGTGGATATTCACATATGCCGCTCAATGAACCTGGTTTATGAGGCAGAAGACGGGACGGTAACCTTTCAAAGGATGCAAGGTCATGCATGGAACCCGCAAGAAGCACTTGTCCTCCCAGCACCGCAACATCATCAGTACCAATACCCACCCCACGGTGATCCGGGCCAATCATCCTCCTCGGGAGGCAGTTTTCCTAATTTTCAAAGTTTGCATGATTTGTTGCAGGAAAACCTCATGTGTACTCGGAACACCTATAACATGGCGAGCAACACCTACCACCGGGTCGGAGCTATCGAGAGAAACCTATCCGAGATACAAGAAGATGTCGGATACATACGAGACCACATTGAACGCCGTGGAGGGGATGACGATGATGATGATGATGCCATGGAGTAGGCGGGAGGAGCATAGGAGGAAGCGGTTGATTAATGACTCCCCAGGTTAACCCTTTGCAATCTTGAACAATTAATGGCCTGCGTGCCAAGTGTTAGACAATTTACTTTTCCTGACTATTTTTCTGCATTTTATTTTTCTTACTTTATGCGTGGAACAATTAACTTTGGTAATGTAGGATGTTTGTATTGCTTGGTGTGGTATTAAGTGTTGAAACAGGTACAAACCAAGGCTTAGGGTGTTAAGCCTCAGCACTTATAGGGCTAGAATGGAAAAACCGGAGAAGGAAACCTGTTTTTCAGGCTTCCAGACTGTCCACACGGGGACGTGTCCAGCCAACACGCCCCCGTGCTCACCTCCCTGACCTGCTGTTTGGCTTCTGTTCGGCAGAATTTTGTCAGACACGTGGCCGTGTTCAGTGGACACGGGGCCGTGTCCACCTTCTGTAAGTTATTGTTACTGGCACCTGAACACGGGGTCGTGCCCACTCTACACGGGGCCGTGTTCAGAGCCCAGTAACACAATTTTTTGCTTTTTAAACACTATTTTACACATCTAATCAACCTAAAATTTTATTTTTGGGACACATTGAGGACAATGTGTAATTTAAGTGTGGGGGGGATGCTAAAACCTTGAATTTTGCAAGTCCTAAATACAAGCCTTACACAAAACTCTATTGGAACCGCTAATCACCCCAAATTTTTTTCAAAAATTTCAATTTTTTTTACTTGTCTAGGTTTAACTCGGGAAATTCAAGCTCTCAAAAAGGTTATATTTTTACAAATTTACAACCGATAGCGTAGTGATAAAAAGAACCAACATAAGAAAATTATGAAAAGGCATGACAAACTTATTTAAAATTTGATTATATATACTTGATCACATAAAAACCCATTTCCACAAAAGTGAGTTTTGAGCCTTTATTGAGCACACAATTTCATATCATTTGACTAAATGCTCATTTTTCGTTTCTTGTGTGAATAGCCGCTTGGTTCTTACGACTCTAGAACTTGCCATGACAATACATTCCCGGTCCTTATCAACTTAAACCCGAGTAAGTAAATGATAGAGGCATTAGGACTAACCTTTTTCATTTCTACACCATTATTTTTCTTTTTCTTTTACCACCTACCCAAAAATCCCCCTAGTTAGCCCCTTTGAGCCTAAACCTTTTCGTTTCATCACCCAAAACAAAAACAAAAAAAAAAAAAACCCTTTCACCCACCAAAACCTTTTTTATTTCTAACCCTTTATTTTAGTAACAAGTTCGGTTCTTCGAAAAAAAAAATGAAGCAAAAAGAAAATAAACAAACAAAGTAATCAAAAATAACTTTGTTTGAATAAAAGTTTCATCAAAAATAAAAAGTTGCAAAAATACGAGAACCGACACTTGTTACGCTTTTTAGCCCTTTTTCTACTAACCACTAACCCAACCACCTACCTTTAAACCTAGCCAACCCTTAACCCACAAAGTCCTCTTGATATCTACAAAGGTATAAAAGTTAAAAAGGAGGAGGATTGATTTCTTGGCAAGCCTATGGTAGGAATAAGTTCCAGGACCGCTCTCGAGTGATTCACTAAAAATACACATTCGGCCGAGTGTGAGTGATTTCCCCGTGAGGTATGTGAACTTGTATATAAATAGAATTTTAAAAAGGCATGTTATGCCCAACTAAGTAATTTCTTTTATGAACAGTTCTAAATAAATCATTAGGAATAGGAGTGTAAATAAATAAAAATAAAACCCCAAAAAGATCTTGGAAATCCCGACACTCTATGACAAGCCCAAAACCTTCTCTTCTACCTATTCCATTTGGGAGTGTAAGCCAAATATTAAAGAGTTTTGCTTGAGGACAAGCAAAAGTTCAAGTGTGGGGGTATTTGATGTGTGTAAAATGCAACATATAAATTACATCAAATAAGGCATAAAACTAACCCTTTTTTAGTACTAATATTGGAAAAAGAGTGTTTTTGTCTTCCTTTTGTATTTTCAGGATTAAATGAGCTCAAAAACGCAAAAGAAGCAAAAAGACAGCTAAATCCAACATAAATACAAGAAAAGGAACATTAGTGGATTGCCCGAACCCTCAACGGCACCTTCCAAAGCAAAATAGAGAAAACAGAAGGCTGAACACGCCCTGTGCTCAGCCAGCACGGGGCCGTGCCCAAGAAGCAGCAGAAAAGACAAACCTATAGAAGCTTCTATTGCCCACCACGGGCCGTGCTCAGCGGACACGGGGGCGTGTCGAAAGTACAGCAGGCGCATTTATTGTAATTGCGAATTACAATTAATGAGGAGAGAGAGTGTCAGACGGGCACGGGGCCGTGTCCAGCTCTCTGTTCAGCCTATAAATAGGAGTGCTTGGATTCATTTCATCTCATCCCTTGGCACACCACCTCTCTCACACTTCATCCACCACCCACCACCATCACAACACCATCATCCACCACCATCATCCATTGTCCATCATAGAGTGTGTGAGTCGTCTCGGGATCCAAGATTGATCGTAAGAGTTCTTGACAATCAAGGCCATGTTTGCCTAAGTCTCTTACATCACTTGGTGAAGACAAAGTGTCTAGTATAATACTTTTTATTTCTAATCTTTTGCACTTTTTATTTGGTTTTGTATTAATGACTTTAATAACTAGTTACTTATGTTGAAGGTGATCTTTCCTTATCGTTTGTCCGTGGTGTCTTGGCATTATTTTACTGTCTATATAAAATAAAGGATTTTCACCATTCATATCTCCACGGTCTATATGGAGGTATGTTGGCTACCTGGTAGGGGGTTAAGGGAACGGTTTGGTAAAGGTCTTGCCATTGTTCAGCGTTTAGAGGTCCTGCAATGGACCTGGGTCAAATTTAGTAGGACCTCCTTCAATACTTCACGGTATTGGATGGCGGGGGTCCAAACTCTTTGATCCCCTCATAAGTTAACTACTATTAATACTATAACCCGGCTATTTAGGACTGTATCCCTGCTGACTCAGACTACTTAGTCGAGGGTAACGTCACCGCCAAAAGCGGGGCCTACCACAATACTGCATTAATAACTTAATTCATTATCTTCCAATAATCCACCCCTTTAGGATTGTATCCCTGCTGACTCAAACTACTGGGGTGAGGGTAACGTCACCTTCAAAAGAGGGGCCTACTACAATAACTAAGATAATCTCTTAATTATGTGCAAAAGTGCGGAAGTAATCAAAGGTTATACTAGATACGAGTCGGAACCAAGTGATTCATCTTGTCTATCTGTTTTTATTTTATTTTTATTTTTAGCATTTTAGTTAGTTTTTATTTTTCTTAGTTTAAAACATTTTTCTAAACTTTTATTTTGGTTAGACGTTGAGGATAAACCGGTATTAAAAGCTCTTGTGTCCTTGGACGACCTCGGTATCTTACCAACGCTATACTACGCTCAACGATGGGTGCACTTGCCCATATGTGTGTTTAGTGTTAGTGAAATATCGTGTTTTATAAATTTAAAACTTGGCTAAAATAAGTGTTAAAAAGGGCTTAAAATATACACCTAAAATATACGACACTTTACCGCACATCACCGACCACCTAAAACACTAAACGTTATACTTGAAACCTAACATGAACCTTTAACTTACCATTACATCCTAACTATACCCCACCCCCACTTACGGTCATGGACATGGGGACCCACCCCCATGATTTTGTTGATTTGTTTAATAGATTTGTTCTACACTTTTGAAACATAATATCCTAAGGTTAGTGTATTGTTGGAGGAACTTGATTTATTAACCATGAGACTTAACAATCGTCTCATTTTCACCATTTCACCAACACCCACATCTCTTCTCCTCCCTCCTTTCTTACCGCCTCAAACCACCATCACAACACCTCCATTTTTCAAACCATTCAATGCATTCTAAGGTGAACATGAGGTGTAAGAAGCATAGTTAGGAAGCTAGGAAGCTTTGGATGTTGAAGGACCTCATCAAGGAGCTATTAACCACTTAAACAATCATCATCTTCATCTTGATTTCTTCCCTAGCCCTTGTGCTAGTAGTAAGCCTTTTGTAACTTGTTTTTACTTCTAATTTTGGTGGTTAAAAGGTTATGTAATGTGTTAATCTAATGAATCTCAAAGAAACATAAGCATGAACATAAACATAAAGCTTCATAACATGAAGAACTAAGTTGATACAATGTATGTATGATGCTTGATTGTTGATTTCTTGTGATTATGATGTTGATCATCATAAGAAGCTTGCTAGATTGTGATTAAACACATGATCAAGCAAGTGAGAGGATGAATCTTGTTAAAAATCAAAATGATCACCCTTTATGTGAACATGAACTTGAAGAATGAAGTTGTTTTTGTGTAAGATGATGATGATGGATACATGTTATAAGACTTGTAAATGGATGATTTCAAAAATGATTTTCTCAAGAAACTAAAGTTACTTGCAAGATTTACAAGATCATGACTTTTTAAGAAACTAACCATATTTTTAGTATTAAATCAAGACTAGAAGCATGTTGTTAACAAGAAGAATACAAGAAAAATCATTTTTAGAAAATCTTCAAGTAAGTTGTAAAGAACTAATTTTTACAAGAAGGTGATCTATAAACAAATAACCACATTTTTAAGGGTAACTAAACCTAATAAATAACATACTAAGTTACTACAAGTTTTTACAAAACTTCAAGTTCATGAAGTGGTGTAAATTGCATGATTTTGGCTCATGGTAAGTATTGATGATTTGTTGATGATTGATGATGATTTTAAAAGAAAATGATATGCTTGTTAAAGCATGGAAACCTCCATTTTTAAGGGGAAACTATGGCAAAATGTTTGTAGAATTTAAACACTTAGAAAATATTTTTAAACAAGTGTTTATAAGTAAATTTTAACCATGGTTTTTCATATAAAATTTGCCATAATTTTTATTACAAAAATTACAAATATTGGAGGTTGGTTTTTGATAAATAAAAGTGACTAACTATATATTTAGGAAAATATATATTTAGATGACACACTTGTGTGCTACATGTATATTATGTGTATTAGTTATATTATTTTAGGACTTGAAAATAATATAACCTACCAAAATACAAAAATTGTAATACAAAATATTACCAAAATTCCAAGAAAACAAATATATAATTTATACCCGAATTATGGACAAACCAAACAAGGAATATGGACTACACTTATATATATTCCGGAACCAAAGTCATATATATATATATATATATATATCTTGACAAACGAGTTAAACGGTATTTTGGAAACCAAAAGAACGGAAAGTATGATTTTTATAAATACTACAAACATATCATATTTTATCAAGAAGAAAATATATTATTTTTTAGTAAAGAAAAATATATATATATATATATATATATATATATATTCTTGAACAATTACAAGATATTCTATTTTTGAAGAAAACATACATTTTCTTAAACAAATTAAGAATATATTATTTTGGGTGAAAATGGATTTATAAATATTTTCTAAATTAATCTTGAAAATATATTATTTTTGATATCTATATGAAAATATAATTATTTTTGCCAAGAAAGGTTTATGGATATTTTTCTATAAAAGATCTCTTAAAATATATATATTTTAAGAATACAAATTGGTGATTTTATTTGATTAAAAATAATATTCCGGAAATTCAAATACAAAAATTAAGTATAATAATACTTAGTAAATACAAGAAAATACGTATTCTCGTATGTACAAATACACACCGGGATACGCCACCAATACTTAGCAAAATACACAAGCCTAGAAATACACAAGTGCAAGTGCACCCATACTTGGGAAAATATACATGTATAAATAACATAATATAATAAGTTAAAATATATTATTTTTACAAATATTCCAGATAATTGATAAATACAATTTAAGTTAAAATATTATTATTTTAACCAATAATTATATACTTTGGAATAATATAATGTATTTCAAAATGTAACTCAAGGAATGATAAGTCATAACACATAAGACTAATAGTCGTTACACGACCTAGCCGTCTAATAAACCGTAGCACGTGTGTAGGTAGTTGCACGATTTCAGGACAAGAC
This sequence comes from Helianthus tuberosus, assembly GCA_030545235.1. Taxonomy (NCBI): domain Eukaryota; kingdom Viridiplantae; phylum Streptophyta; class Magnoliopsida; order Asterales; family Asteraceae; genus Helianthus; species Helianthus tuberosus. Next base: position 77,917,377 of record CM060433.1, read on the forward strand.
CTTTGAGTTACATCGGACAGCAGGACGCAAATATGTGAGTTCATGTCCCCCTTTTCTTTTAACTGTTTTCAGTTTTATAAGTTCGGGGGTGAAATACATGTTACAATTGTTTACAAATGTTTACAAATGGTATGGTTAGCTAAGGAATGAACTGTTAGATCATTTGAGTGGTGGGTACAACGCTTAAGACCATTAATCCTTGTATAAGGACCAAGGGACATGAGTGATAGATCTATTTGGGTGTTGCGAGCCCCACCCTTGGGCCGGAAGTGGCCGAAGGTGGTGACTATGTCTTACAGCCGGAAGCCCGGTACAAAATCCGCAAGGTTTGAGCCTTCCTGCACCATTGCACATGTATTAATGTATTAGCTACACATTAATTGATCTGTTCATAGACGCTTTCATACCGGATTACAAAGGAATACTTACAAATGTTTACAAGATTATTCGAACTCATACAGAAACACATGAACTCGCTCAACTTTTGTTGATGTTTTCAAAATTACATGTATTTCAGGAAACAAGATGGATCTTGGGCGCAGGTATTGTTACAAGACATAAATTTCAAGTTTTGATGTCATCCACTTTTGATGTGTAACATAACTTGAGGATTTGTTGGTTGAAACTTAATGACCCGTGATTGTAACATTTTAAACCTATGAATGGATGAACATCACGTTTTTATCATATAGTTGTTTATTATGATTGAATGCAATGGTATTGAACAAGTCACACATCATACGCTTCCGCAAAAGTCAGGGTGTGACATGTAGGACTAGGTGTACGGGAACGGGAAAATGGTGGGGAATTGTGGGGTGACGACTTCGGAGTGAAGTCAAAGGCTGGTGGTTTAGATTGGGATGTAGAGTCAAAAGTGGCGAAAGATGAAGTGGAAGATTTACTAACCTTTAAACTAGGAGACGAGACGGCAGAGTTGTCAATCGACGGCTTCGGTGGTCCCTGAGAATGCGTACGGGGCATTCACTGCAAAACCAAAAATAAAAAAATAAGAAGACTCTAACAAAGACTCTAAATTAAAACGAAAGACACTAGGACTATTTAGACTCCTACAACTTGAAAACACACAAATAGCACGTAATGATATCAAATGAAGTCCAAACAAAGTAATCAACGCAATTGCCAAGAATCCCCGGCAACAGCGACAAAAACTAGATGTGCTAAAAAGTAGTTCAATTAAATTAGCTAAATTAACCTAATTATAGACTCTAAGTAATACTCTAGACTCACTAAGACACACTAAACTACTAACCGGCAAGTGTACCGATCGACTCTAGTATAGCTATGTAAGTCCGGATATCGAACCCACGAGACTCTAATTAATTACGCTAATTACTTTATCTAGACTGACGCTGACGCGAAACTTAACTATTTTTATGTTTTAAGGGGGGGGGGGGGTTCTAAAAATCCTAAGAATAAAATGAAAACTAAATTAATTAACTAACCTATCCAACGAATTGCTGTGAACTTCTCTCAGATGCCGAAAACACTACCTAGACTGGAATCCTGATTGCTTTTAGTTAAGATTATATTTGGAAGTTGTCTACTATGGAACCGGGATCGTAATATTTTCACCTCTCGGGAAATCTAAAGGACCCCTAACCCTTCTCAAGAGCACGTTATGATCCCCTAAAGGTTGTTAAATTACCGGTTATTAGACTCCTTTGCAAGACATCTAATGGATTTATAAAAGTATCCTACGAGGCTCACTTCCTGTCGAGATCTAAACCTAGGATAGACTTATTTTCTCGGTTAGACTTGCTAGACAGCAGCTAATAGGTTTACTTCCTAAGAAGGACCCACCTTACGGTTTAATCGCTTAGACCTAGCAATAATCTCGCACCTTGCAGCTATTGATGATTAGTAGAACACTTGATTTTAAAAGATTACCGACTATCACTTCTAAGGTTAGTTGCGCAATTTCACCCTAAAGAGTTAAGATTTATTACGTGATATAGACACTCACCTAAATCTAAAACCCTAGCACGATTATATTATGTGATAAAGACCGTCACCAAGAATCATACGAAGCAATAATCATTTTTCAAACAATATCAAGCATGCATATACATCTAACCGATAGAACAAGTCGTTTACAATTCATAAATATCCATAGTTTTCATAAATCCAAAATATAATCAAAACATAAGCAATCAATCATCCATGTCTAGGTAGTAAACAAGTTTAGCCAAGAATAGTCATGAAAAACATCAAAATCAAAGTATTAACAAAAACGCAAAACATGACGATGAAAGAAAGATGAAAGTAAAGACACCCGAATGGAAAATATGCAACCCGAATGATTCTCGCACTTCGTATCTTCAACCGGTAGCTTCTCGTGCTCGAAAACGCTCCGCAAGAACTCTAAAATTCGTCCACAAGTTGCTCAATTCGTAAATTTTGGGTTTTTGAATGATTTATTGAGATTTTATACTAAACCCTGGACCGTTAATGAAAAAATTACCGTCAACATACCACGTCGTGTCGCGCGACAGGTATAGGTCTTCAGTGTCGCATAGCGCGACGACTTAAAGTGACAAAATAATATTATTTTAATGGTGGCGGGGTGCGACAGCATAAGGGGATCCTTGTGGCATGACGCGAGACCCTTCTTTTCACAGACTATCTCGTTTTTTATCAACTTCAGCATTGCAAATTTCCAGAAATTATTCTAACTCCCAAACTCTGCTAATTCTTCTTCGTTTTGCAACATTTTCAGCACCAAAGACCTGAAAAACGAGATTTGATCAAAGTAATGAAATTCTAGACAAAACTAAACTAAACTAATATGAAATATGCACAAACTCTACACGATAAATGGATGTATTTCGCAATATATCATACACCCATCGTGAGCGTAGTATAGTGTTGGTAAGATACCGAGGTCTTCCAAGGACACAAGAGCTTTTAGTACCGGTTTATCCTCAACGTCTAATCGATCTAAATTTTTTAGAAATGTTTTGAAACATAAAAATAAAACTAATAAATTAAAATAAAATGAAAAACAAATAGACAAGATAGAATCACTTGGATCCAACTTATCTTTAATGTATCCTTTGATGATGTTCGCACTTTCGGACTTTTTAAGAGATTATCTTAGTTATAGTAGTAGGCCCCTCTTTTGAAGGTGACGTTACCCTCAACCCAGTGGTTTGAGTCAGCAGGGATACAATCCCAAGGGGTCGGAATATTGAAAGAAAACTAAGTTAGTTATTAATGCGAAAAGTGGTAGGCCCCTCTTTTAAAGGTGACGTTACCCTCAGCTAAATGGTTTGAGTCAGCAAGGATACAATCCCAAGAAGCTGGTTTAAAGTATTAATAGTAGTTTACATATGAGGGGTTCAAGCTATTCGCACCCCCGCCATCCAATATTGTTGAGTATTGAAGGAGGTCCTAGTAAGCTTGAACTAGGTTCCCACAGGATCTATACACTGAACGAGACAAGAACTTTACCAAACCACCCTACTAACCCCTTTTCAGGTAGTTAACGCGCTTTATATAGACCGTAAAGACACGAATGAGCAAATCAATGACATCATGAAGAAATGGTAAAGAAAATTCACCTTCAACATAAGAAACTAGTTATTAAAGTCATTAATACAAACTCAATTAAAAAGTGCCGAAAGATTAAAAATCAAAACTAATACATTAAAGACTTGTCTTCACCAAGTGATGTAAGAGATTAGCCAAACATGGCCTTTGATTGACAAAAACTCTTACGATCAATCTTGGATCCCGAGACTACTACACACTCTAAAGATGGATGATGGATGATGGTGGTGGGTGTTGGTGGTGGAGTGGTGGCAAAGTGGGAGAGTAGTGGTTTGCCAAGTGATGCATTTGAAGTGAACCAAGCACCCCCTTTTATAGCCAGAACAGAGCCCTGGCCACGGCCCTGTGTCCAGCTGGGCATGGCCCGTGGCCATCATCTTCTCTTCCTTCATTAATTGCAATTATCAGAAGAGGGCCCCACACGACCCCGTGTCTCCTTGGCACGACCCCTTGGTCAACTCTTTGTTGTACTATCAAGATTCTGTGTATCTTAGAGTTGACCACGCCCAGTGTAGAGCGGGGCACGGCCCCGTGGTAGGCGTAGAAGCTTTTGCAGGTTTGTCTTGTTGTGTAGGCTCCTGACCACGCTCCATGCTCAGCTGGGACGGCCCCGTGGTCAGGTTCTATTTCCTTGTTTTATCTTGGGAGATGCAGCCGAGGGGTCGGGCATGTCACTTTATTTCTTCTTCTTGTATTTATGTTGGTTTGGGCTGCTTATTTGTTCCTTTTGTTCTTTTAAGTTCGTTTGGTCCTGTAAATTCAAAAGGAAGAAAGAAACGTGCTTTTTCCAACATTAGTACTAAAAAGGGTTAGTTTTATGCCTCATTTAATGTAATTTATATGTTGCATTTTGCATACATCAAGTCACGTTCAACAAATTATTCCTATCCCATTCCCAAATCAAAAGAAACAAATGCGAGATTTTTGGGCCATTATTAGGAGTTTGAATTCCTTTAAAGAGCCAGTTAATCCCAGCTTTGCAAAAAATGCTAGACAGGGCTTCCATGACCAAAAGAAACAAAAACGGCGACAACAGATCTCCTTGTCTAACCCCTTTAGAGCAGCTAAATTCAAACATAGGAGATCCGTTCACTAACACCGAGGACCTAGCCGAAATAAGAACCCCTTCCATCCATTTACACCATAAACTAGGAAAACCCATTTGACCTATGATGTCCAGCAGAAACTTCCGGTCAACGTTATCATAAGCCTTTTCAAAATCATTTTTTAAAAGGAAATCCTTTTTCTTCTTTTTTTTAATACACGCGATAAGTTCATTTAGCATTAAAGGACTATCGAGGATATATCTACCTTTAAGGAATGTCGTCTGGTTTTACGAAATGATGGCCCCAATTACCTTCTTAAGCCGATTAGCAAGGATCTGGGATATAGTTTTGCTTATCACCCCGATAAGATTGATCGGTCTATAGTCTTTCAGCCCCACCGGATCCTTGTTTTTCGAGATAAGAGTAATGAAAGATGAGCTGCAACCTTCTGAAATCGAACCTTTGCTATAAAATGAAGCTAACAAGTTAGAAAAAGCATTCTCAAATAAGTTCCAATACCTATTGATGAATTTGAAGTTGAATCCGTCTGGCCCAGGAGCTTTGTCCGCTCCACACTCGAACACCGCAATCTTAATCTCTTCACTCCTGAACGGGACTGTCAGGCATGCCGCATCCTCCTCCGACAAACGTTTAATATTGTGGCAATTAAGCTTAGGTCTATCTTTGATATATTCCTTGAAAGCCCTTTTAAAGAATCCCAATATCTCCTTTTTGACCAGAGATGGTTTAGAAGTCCATACCCCATCTATCATAAGCCCAGGGATATTGTTAATAGCGCGCCTAGTATTAATATATCCATGAAAGAAAGCCGTATTTTCATCTCCTTCCAAATCCCATCTAATTCTAGCTCTTTGTTTGAGGTCTTTAATTCTATAGCCTTCCAACTCCTTTAAATCTTTTAAACAAACTGATTTCGTCCATTCCTCCTCTTCGGACAACTCCCTAAATTCTGACAACTCATCTAGATGTTCGAGCTCTTCTTTGAGAGTCCCCACTGTTTCTCCTTCCTTAGCTAACACCTCGTTTTTCCATTTTTTATAACCTCCCTGATCGCCTTAAATTTCTGCATAAAAACCACATCTGGCTCCCTACCGCCTTTCAAATTACCAAACGCCTTATTAACCATTTCATCTAAATCCTTTCTCTTCAACCAAGAATTGAAGATTCTAAATGGTTTAGGACCAAAATTTTTATCCGCATAAATCAAAACAATAGGACAATGATCCGAGTGAACTGTTGATAACGCCCGAAGGCAAGCCACCGGCCATTCGGAGAAAAAACCATGACAAACCAAAACCCGATCAATCTTACTTTGCTTGTTACCATTATCATTAAGATACGTGATTTCCGCCCTTTCATGTCATATTCTCTCAACCCATTTTCAAAAATAAAATTATTAAAATTAGAGGCACAATTTTTATTGAAAATAGAATTCCTTCTTTCATCCATATTGTGAACCGCATTAAAATCCCCCATAATCACCCAACACCCCGAGAAGCTACTCATCATAATCTCAATCTCATCCCATAGAGCCTTTTTTGAGGGACTTTTTGAGGGGCATAAACGTTAATAATATTCAATCTTTATTACTCCCCTTCAAAACCCCCAAAGTTAATAAAAAAATAGAATGTTTGATAGAATCGTGTACCTTGAAAATACCAGGATCCCAAATGCTAACGACTCCTCCAGACCTTCCAGCCACTGGAACATGATCCATTGCATTATAAAATTCACTGGTTTCGGTTCCAATATGTTTAGTTATTGGTTTTACAAATATTTTTGGTTTGTTCAAGATAAGAATTAAGAAATTAATTCTTAGAAATTATCATACCTAAGTTCAGAACAGTATGAAGAGGATATCCAAAGAAGATAATTGAAAACAAGAGCCATAAATGGTACCCGATTATTGTTTTAATGTAAAAAACAAAATCTATTTTTGTTTGTTCAAAATAAGACTAATGATTTATATAAAAAAGAAAATATGAATTATCATACTTATTATTTACTAAGTTGAGAATCATCAACTACTAGATTTAAACATTAAACTAAATCTATCTGGATAATATTTACGTACGAAGCATACGTAATTAGGAGAAGAGGATAAGTATCATTGGCTTGAAGGGTAATTTCGTCCTTTCTGTAAATACATTAATCTGTCGAGTAATTGTGGCTTTATTAATTCTAGTCAAAGAAGTCAAAATCAAAGATATTGTCAAGAAATATAGAGTTTCGGACAACTTGGTGATAGTCCGGATTAAGTTTGTGTTTCTCAGAACTACGTAAGTTTCGTCTTACATGTAAAAGTTCCGAACTATGTGTAGTTGTTCGGAACTAGTGATTGTCTATAAATGTGGGTTTGTATGTTAGACTTTGTCGATTTTGAGAGATATACTTTAGATTTTCTATGCGTAGGTTTAGAGAAAGAGCTTAGAGAGAGAAAGTATGTAAACAGCTTGTCTAGAAGATGTTTACTCTTTTAGTTATGTAATATGTGATGATTTTATAATATGAATGAGTTTTCTTCTACACTTTCGTATATCGTTTTATGTGTTTATATCTTGATTAAGTGCAAAGTTTTCGGTGTTCTCCATCGATTTAGAAGGGACATCACCGTGGTATCAGAGCATGGTTACCGATTCAGAACGGTCTAACCGCCTTTTGGATCACCATTGCACTTGATTTGATGTTTGTTTCCACCAAACATCTCGAAGGTGTAAAATTGAGAGAGTTTTGATTATTTCGAAGTGTGTTTCTGAATTACGGATCAAAATCAAGATGATTTGATGTGTACGAATGTTTTTCAGCAGAACATTTGAAGAAATTTGGATTAGACACAAGTGATTTGGATTGTTTTTTGCTGGGTTTAGCAGTTCCGAATAACTATTTAGGAGTTCCGAGGATTAAGTTCTGATAAATGCAAATTCTGAGCTTCTGAAATTGTTATGTTCCGTAGTATTCCTTAAATCTTAGGGTGTCCGGGGCACTTAGCGGGGAGGCCTGCGGTGAGCCAAGTCCCCAAGCGGGAACACCGCCGCCATCAACGCGGGGAAGGTAATCGGGGAATGGAATCGGTGGGTGTTCACCGCACAAAAAGAGAGGAGAGAGAGAGAGAAGATGCTAAGAGAGAGAGAGAGAGAAGATGATGAGAGAGATTAAGAGAGGAGTGCCGCCATCAAATTGAGGGTGTGGGGGGGAGTTAAGAGGGGAGTTGACGTGGCGCGTGCTGATTGGGGGGAGTTAAGAGAGGTCACTCCCCTAAGAGAGGAGTGCCCCTCTCACCCTTAGTGTGAAGTCACACTATGATTGGATACTACAGAAAGAATTAATTTGGATAGTGGTATTAAGGAAGGTTGAGTACATCTGAACTCTTGTATTCCGAGTTATACACAGTCTATCAGAAGTATTGAATTTGTTTAGAAGTATTGGGTTAGTTGTACTGAGTTAGAAGTATTGGGTAAGAAATATTGAAAGAACCGTTAAATGAAATAATAGTAACTGTAATAACATATACAAATATAGACAAAAGATCAAATACAAATAACTTTAATGTACAAAACGTACGAACTGAAGGTTTTGCTGAAAAAACCCGTTGGCATTTTCTTAATTATTTACTCATGGAGTAATTATCAAAATTACTCTACAAATGATCTTGTAGGGTAATTTTGATATTGTATAGTAATTTTGTAAAATGTTCTTGTAGAGTAATTTTGATCTTGTATGGTAATTATCAAAATTACTCTACAAGTGTATCAAAATTACTTTGCATCAAAATTACTCTACATGTGTATCAAAATTACTCTGCAAGTTTATCTAACACATACAATTCAAAATTACTCTACAAAATCATTTGTAGAGTAATTATGATACCCTACAAAATTACCTTACAAGATCAAAATTATGCTACAAGAACATTTACAAAATTACTCTACAAGATCAAAATTACCCTACAAGATCATTTGTAGAGTAATTTTGATAATTACTCTACGAATAAATAATTACGAAAATGCCATCGTGTTTTTTGGTTTTTTTCATGTCTTTCGTACGCTTTGTACGATAAGACACTTTGTACGTGAACTTAACTTTACAAATTATCATACATATACAAAAAGGAGTTGAGGGAATACTGCCAGGCAGCTTGCCTAGCACTTCCCTATTGGACCAACTCATTTTTAATTTAATTTTATTCCCAGTTTAAAATTACGGTTTCGTCATTCGTTTAAAATTACGTTTTTGCCCCCAATTTTAAATATAATTATATTTTTGCCTCTAGCTCAAAATTACGCTTTTGCCCTCCGTTCAAAAACTCATTTTTAATTTTATTCCCATATCAAAATTACGGCTTCGCCCTCCGTTTAAAATTACGTTTTTGCACCCAGTTCAAAATAAAATCATGTTTTTCCCTTAGCTAAAAATTACGATTTTCCCCTCAGCTCAAAATTTTGTTTTCGCCTACAGTTCAAAACAAAATTATGTTTCCCCTAGCTCAATATTATGATTTTTCCCTCAGTTTAAAATTATAATTTTGCGCCCAGTTCAAAATATATTTACACTTTTGCCCTTTGTTGAAAATTCTGATTTTTTTACCATTTCAAAAATTACTATTTTCTTCCCACAGCTGCCTGGCACTTCTTTATTGGTCCAGCCAAATTACGATTTTGCCCCGTTTAAATTTACAGTTTTGCCATTGGTTTTGTTTTTTCCCGTCCATCCTAATTACGATTTTTCACTCGGTTTCAAATTTATAGGTTTGCCATTGTGTTTGTTTTTTCCTGTCAAATTACGATTTTGCCCCCAGTGTAAAATTACAGTCACGCTATCGTTTTTTTTTTTTTGACAAATCTATGGTAGTGTTTTGTTTTAATTGTTGACTCGATGTAATTTTTATTCGTGTCAGGCGGTTGCGTGACACACGTTCATTTGTTCTCAAAAATTACAATTTTGCCTCAGTTAAAAATTATAGTCTTTCCATCGTTTTATATTTTTTTAGCAAAAGTATTGATAGTGTTTTATTTTAATTGGTTTTCTCGATTTAATTTTTTTGAGATCATGTTATAAGTAGTATGTACAAGTAACCGAAACAAAGACGTATATGAAAGAGAAATACTTGGCTTAGTGCCCCGCAACGTGGGTGGGGCAAAACCTAGTATATATACAAAAAATAATATTAAATAATGAGTAATAACAATGATAAAAATATACATATGCATACATGCACGTACGTATACAAGTTTAAAAAAATAATAATAATAATAATTAAATAATAAATATAGAAAATATCTATTGGATGAGACCATTTCTTCTTTGACCAACAATTTTGCACATGAGAATTATTACACCATGTTTTTTATTTGGTTTTCTGAATACTTCAGTTGACTTTTTCTTCACACAATGTTTCACCATCTTTTTAGAGTAAATTGTTATTTTGTCCAAATTTGTCACTTTGATCCAAATAGTTTTTTTTGTGTCTTTGGGTCCCTGACTTTTACATTTTTTTGCCATTTTAATCATTTTGTCTAACTCCATCCAAAAACCCAGTTTGTAACAGGGGTATTTTGGGGATTTCCTTAAAAAATGTTTTCAGTTGCCATTTTGATCCAATTCCAAAAAATCAAAAAAATCTAAAAATAAAAAAAATTCTAAAAAATCATAAAAATTCTAAAAAATTCAACGCGAACCGTACCGTTTCGACGCGAACCGTTTCGAACCGGACCGTTTTGACGCGAACCGTTTCGAACCGTACCGTATCGAACCGAACCGTTTCGACGCGAACCGTTTCGAACCCGTACCGTACCGTTTCGACCCGTACCGTTTCGACCCGTACCGTATCGAACCGTACCGTATCGACCCGTACCGTTTCGACGCGAACCGTTTCGACCCGTACCGTTTCGAACCGTACCATTTCGACGCGAACCGTTTCGAACCGAACCGTTTTGACGCGAACCGTTTCGAACTGTACCGTATCGAACCGAACCGTTTCGACCCGTACCGGTTCGAGCCCGTACCGTATCGAACCCGAACCGTTTCGAGCCGAACCGTTTCGACGCGAACCGTTTCGAACCGTACCGTATCAAAACGGTTCGGCTCGAAACGGTTCGGGTTCGAAACGGTACGGGTCGAAACGGTACGGTTCGATACGGTACGGGTTCGAAACGGTTCGCGTCGAAACGGTTCGGTTCGATACGGTACGGGTCGAAACGGTTCGGTTCGAAACGGTACGTGTCGAAACGGTTCGTGCCGAAACATTTAATGATTTTTGGATTTTTTAGAATTTTTATGATTTTTTAGAATTTTTTTTATTTTTAGATTTTTTTGAATTTTTTTAGAATTTTTATGATTTTTTTGAATTTTTTTGATTTTTATATTTTTTTGAATTTTTTGGAATTTTTTTTTATTTTTTGGAATTGGATCAAAATGGCAACTGAAAACATTAGTGATTAAGTACAAACTGAGTTTTTGGATGGAGTTAGACAAAATGATCAAAATGGCAACAAAATGTAAAAGTCAGGGACCCAGAGGCACAAAAAAAAACTATTTGGATCAAAGTGGTAAATTTGGACAAAACTCAGGGACTAAAATAGCAATTTACTTATTTTTTAAGCAAATAGAATTGGTGAAGACAAGAACCATACCTTTCAAGACTATAAATTATTATAGATTTTTGAATATTGTAGGCCCAAAATAGATAACAAAATTGAGGCCTTTTTTATAAAAAAAAAATAATAAAAGAAAAAATTGTTGTAGATTCTATGTACAAAATCATCTTTGTGTATACATAATAATAGATCATAAACCTTAATGTCATCAATATTAAAGTCAAAATTACCTACGAACAATTTGTTTTTTAGAATTTGAGGCCCTAGAGAAGTTGGTGTCGAAAGCGTTTGCTTTATTTCACTCCCTCTTGAGCCGGCCCTGCTAAATACAATTAAAAGAATAGATTTGATAAATAAAAATCTAACTATTTTCTTGTCGATTTTTTCAGAAAGCGTTGAAAATTGTCACCCATAGCGTTCGCTCAGTTGGAAAAAAACAAGGATATGTGGAATGTGGGTTTCATTCTCATAGAACAAGGGTTTTAGAAAAATTCAGAGAATATAAAATATCAATAACCAATAAAAACGATGTTTTAAAACAAAATAGAATGTCATATTCATTTTCTTTATTGTTTGAATATTTCTAAAAAAATCAATGGTATCACACACATATAATCTAATACTAATAAAATAGTCATCTTAATGCAACATGTCATTCCCTTATAATAAAAGATTTCATCAAAATATCATTTGACAATTTATCATGTTACCTTAACCATAATAAATAATAAGTAAATTAATATAAAGACTATTAAATGGTTGGATTTAACATATATACATATACAGGGAATTGTTCATTATAAAACACTAAAAAAGTGAGGAACCTGGAAACACTTTTAAAAATTATACTTAACATGTTAAAAATTATTTTTTTTCTAAATTTTTTTCGACATTTTTTCTTATAAATATATGTAGAAACATTTTTAATAAAAAAATCAAAAACTATAAATATAAAAAAATATTAAAAAAGGTTAAAAATATATATATCTTATAAAATTAACTTAACATGTTAACAATCAAATTTTTTTTAATTTTTTCTCAACGCTTTTACTTATAAAAATGGGTAGAAACTATTCGAATTTTTTTTTTACCCTTTTTAACTATTTTTTATATTTTTAGTTTTTGATTTTCTTTATTAAATATGCTTCTACAAGTATTTATAAGGAGAAGCGCTGAATTTTTTTTTTAAAAATTGATTTTTAACATGTTAAGTTAAATTTTTAAAAGTGTTCTCTGGTTCTCCATTTTTTTAGTGTTCCCCAATGAACCTCACACCATATATATATATATATATATAGGGGAAGGATGTATAGAAAACCCACTTTAATTTAGAAAACCCGAGAAACTCAAAGCTCCCGATGTTTTTTTTTTTTTGAAAAAATTTATACATGTTATATACATGTTTTTAAGGGTTGTGGGCAAAAAAAATCAAAAAAGCGCCGAGTAGATATTTTAAAAAAAAAATAAACAAGTTTTGGTGTAACACGTGTTACATTCATCTGACATATTTGTAACACGTGTTACACCAAAACTTGTTTATTTTTTTTTTAAATATCTACTCGGCGTTTTTTTGATTTTTTTTACCCAAAACCCTTAAAAACATGTTTATAACATGTATAAATTTTTTCAAAAAATAAAAAACATCGGGAGCTTTGAGTTTCCCGGGTTTTCTAAATTAAAGTGGGTTTTCTATAGATACTTACATTATATATAGAGAGAGAGAGTAAACTGCCATTTTGGTCCCTGTGGTTTGGCCAGTTTTGCCACTTTAGTCAAAATCTCAAACTTATTACATCTGGGTCCCTGTGGTTTGCATTTTGTTGTCATTTTAGTCCAAATCTCAAAATCTCTTATTTTTTATTGTTTTAATGTCCCTTTTTTGTCTTTATCTGAAGGGCCATTTTGGTCATTTAATTTTCATTTAACATTTTCTTAATTTAACATTTTCATTTAACTGACTCTCTCTCTTCTCTCTCTCTTCTCTCTCTATAAACAACAACAGGTCCAACCCAGCCACCACAGCCCCACCACCACCTGACGCAAGTAAGTTCCTCATCACCACCGTCTCTAGGTGCAACCCTCAGCCCCACTTACCACTGCCCCCACCTTCCACCCCACCCACCACTATTAACACCATCACACCCTCCACCACTGTCTTCCACAACGAATCTAACCTAAGTATTTTAGGAAACACAAACCCTAAGACACTTCACTCTTTCAGCCGACACCACAAGCTTCCCTCCCATTCCCCTTTCTTCTCTAATTTGATCTTTATTTTATGATCATCTACACACCCCAATTGTCTGCAACACAAATCATTTAACAAAAATACAAAATCTCCAACTCCAATCTCACACTCAACTGTACATTAACCCCATAATCCACCCTCCACTCTCTCGATTTCTACCTCCAGCGGAGAGGAGCCGGTGGTGCACAGTAACCCCATCATCTTCATCTTCATACACACAAATAAAACCCATAACATCTTCATACACACAAATAAAACCCATAACACTCATCCCACACCCCCACTCGTGTCTTAGATCGACCAAAGAGAGAAAGAATTCGAAGGGGAGAGGAGCCGGTGGTGCACAGTGACGGTGGGAGACGATGATGATTGATGATTTAGCGCCGCCGCTCATCGGCGGCGTTAGTGATGGAATTTTGTGCTTTTCACCTCTGATTTAGTGCAAGATGGTTCTGGTGGAGGTCCGAACAGCAACAACGACGGTGGGTTGGACGATGATGATTGATGATTTAGCGTCGCCGCTCATCGGAGTTTCGAGTCGAAACAGCAGAAACCCTATGATTTTTTTTTGGGTTTTTTTGTGGATGATTGATATTTGTTTTGTTTTCTGAAATGGATATAGAAGAAGGAGAGGGTAAGGTAGTAGATAGGGATAGATTGGTCGGAGTACGACCGGAGAACGGCAGATGGTCAGAGAAATGGATATAGAAGGATGAGAGGATAGGGTAGTAGAAAGTGGTGGTGGTTGATCTGATGTATGTGTGTTTATATATATATATATAGGGGATCGCTAGAATGAGAACCACCACGAGTTGTAAGAACCATGAGAACCGCGTCCCGCGGGTGGCCGTCGGCGACGAAATTTTTTTTACACCTAGATCCGTATATTTTAGGGGGGGTGTAAAATTTTCGGTTCAAACGGCGCGCCCGAGGGGGTAGTTTTTTACGCCCAAAGTTTGGGTTTTTTTAATTTTTTTAATTTTTTTAATTTTTTTACCAAACTTTGGGCGTAAAAAACTACCCCCTCGGGCGCGCCGTTTGAACCGAAAATTTTACACCCCCCCTAAAATATACGGATCTAGGTGTAAAAAAAATTTCGTCGCCGACGGCCACCCGCGGGACGCGGTTCTCATGGTTCTTACAACTCGTGGTGGTTCTCATTCTAGCGGCCCCCTATATATATATATATATATATATATATATATATTAATGTTTGAATTATGAAAATGTTAAATGAAAAGCAAAATGACCAAAATGCCCATGTACTAAAGGACAAAAAAGGGACATTAAAACAGTAAAAAATCAGAGATTTTAAGATTTGGACTAAAATGGCAACAAAATGCAAACCACAGGGACCCAGATGTAATAAGTTTGAGATTTGGACTAAAGTGGCAAAACTGACCAAACCACAGGGACCAAAATGGCAATTTACTCTATATATATATATATATATATATATATATATATATATATATATAGTGGAGAGTTCAAATGAGAAGAAATTTTTTGTAAGAAGAAAAAAGAAGAAATTTCAACCAATAAGAATGATTTATTTTACTTCATTTAATATAAGTATTTAATATTACTATAAGGGTACATTGGTAAATCTACATAGGTCATTAATTTGTAGTCTTCCTCTTTAATAGCTAACTACATTAAATAATTTGTAACTTAACTTCAAAATATATATTTTTTCAAAAAAATAAAATAAAAGAATTTAAAGTGTAGGATAAATTACGAGTTGTGTAGGATAATTTTCAACGTGTAGGATGAATTTCGAAATATGTAGGAAAACTTTTGATGTGTGTAGGCAAAAAAAGTTAATGTGGAGGATAATAGTATTTATGACTAATTAATTAGTAAAAAATGATAATAAATGAGATAAGTGAAAAAAACTATTTAATGTTTTACAAAATTACCCTTTGTTCTTTTTCTTCTTAATTAAATTTTCTTCTCAAATGAACATTCCCCTATATAAATATATATATATAGGACCGCTAAAATTACCCTTTGTTCTTTTACGCCTCATGTTTTACGTCTCGTTTCTACGCGCCGTTTTTGCGTCCCGTTTTTACGCGCCGTTTATACGGCCCGTTTTACGTGCCATTTTTTACGCCCCGTTTTTTCACGTCGTTTTTGCGACCGGGTTTTTACGTGCGGTTTTTTATTCCCGGTTTTACGCACCGTTTTTTAGCGTCCCGTTTTTATGTCCCGTTTTTACAATTGACATAAAAAAGTTTTACGTTTTACATAGAAGTTTACGTTTTACGTTTTACGTTTAAAGTTTACGTTTTATGTTGTATGTTTATAGGTTACATAATTTTTTTTTACGTTTTACGTTAAAAAGTTTTTACGTAAAAAAGTTTTACGTTTTACGATAAAAAGTTTTTACATAAAAGTTTTCATTTTACGTTTTACGTTAAAAAGTTTACATTTTACGTTAAAAAGTTTACGCTTTACGTTTTAAGTTAAACTTTTTAGACTTTTTACGTTTTACGTTAAACTTTTTACGTTTTACGTAAAACTTTTTACGTTTTATGTAAAACTTTTTACGTTTTACGTTAAAAAGTTTACGGTTTACGTTAAAAAGTTTACGGTTTAACTTTTTTTTTTTACAAAAACTTTTTTACGCAAAAATGAACGCACACATAAATCGCAAACTCGGGGGGTGTCTCAGATTTATTGTTATCATCATCGACTTGAGGAAAAAATAAAAACCAACAACATCAAAACAAAGTGTATCTCGAAAAAAAACGGCGTTTGGCTCAGAATATCCGATAATCAAAAGGCTGCAAAAGTGGGTTTGCAGGTTCAAAAACCTACCCTCCGCCGTCCTTGCCGCGCCATCGTCATCAAAATCTACGTGTTTTTTTTGCATCATCGCCCGCCCAATCCATCAACGACAAAACGATATCTGGGGACCAACAACATCAAAACAATGTCATCGACAGAAAAACGAGATCTGGAGACCAAGAAATACCAACAGATCAATGTCAACATATAGACGTCATCAAAACAAACCCACAAAATTTCAAAGAAATACTAACAGATCAATACTAACAGATCTAAACAAACTGATCAATACCAACAGATCTAAACAACAAAATTTCAAAGAAATACCAACAGATCTAAACCACAAAATTTCAAACCAACATTTTTTTTACAATAGATCAAACCAAAATTCAAACTCACAAAATTCAAACCTGCATCCGGTGCACCGTCAGAGAGATGGAAATAACCACCGAATCAAGGAGAACGCCATCATCGCCGTAAAAACCCATCATCACCGTAAAAAAGCCCACCACCGTCGCCATTAATCCTCACCGGGAAAACTTCACCACCGTCGCCGGAGAAAGGTGGGGGCCGCCGTCACAGGTGTGGGTGACCCACCACCACCGTCGCCGGCAAAACTTCATCCACCGTCACCGACACACCGCCGCAAAAAAACAAATCAGCCGGCGATTGATACTCCGTCACTGTCAAACCCACCACCACAACTCGCCCTTCACCATCGTCGTCTCCGGCGTCTGAAACTCCGGCGACTGAAACGGTGGTGTTTGGGAATCTTCGGTGTGGGTGTGGTGCCGGTGGTGTTCATAAGCTAAAGATGATGATGGTTGTATTCATAGGCTGAAGATGATGAAGATTATGATCCTTTCATCTTCATCAGAGATGGAGAGAAAATGCTTTAATAGATTCAAAATATTGAAATGAAGAATAAAGAGAGAGAGTGTGTGATATGTAAAATGTCTCTAATAAAAGAGACAGAAGAAAAGACAGGCTGCCATTGAATTGATATATAGAGTAAATTACCTAAATACCCTTTTGGTTGGCATAATATGATTGGTGGAGAGTGGTTCTCACGGTTCTTACAACTGAGGTTGGTTTCTATTTTAGCGGCTCCCTATATATATATAGGGGATCGCTAAAATGAAAACCACCTCTAGTTGTAAGAACCATGGGAACCACTTTCTGGCCTTTAGATCAACAAGATGCATGGATGAGATTAAAAGTAACAAAAATTAATATTAAATACATTTTGTCTTATTATGTTTTTAATATTTTAAGACAAAAGGGTAGTTTAGTAAAATAACTATTTTTTGTCTTTTTCTCTTTATTATTTTTAATTACTTTTTTGTTTTATTATATTACTTGTTAGTTTTATTATATTTATTTTTATTTTTTAAAAAGATTTTTTTATTAAAAGCATTTTTTAAATTCAGATTTTTTTAACAAAGCGAATTTTTTTTGCGCGACGGTTTTTGGCGTCCCGTTTTACCGCGGCGTTTTTTACGTCCCGTTTTTTTTTCGCGGCGTTTTTATGTGCTGCATTCATGCCCCTTGTTTTTTACGCGCCGTTTTTTCAAACGTCGTTTTTTACACGTTTTTTTAACAAGCCGTTTTTGCACGTTTTTTGCACGCCGTTTTTTACATGTCGTTTTAACGCGCCGTTTTTTTCACGCTTTTTAACGCGCTGTTTTTTATGTTTTACGTTAAACTTTTTAAACTTTTTACGTATTAAGTTTTACGTAAAACTTTTTACGTTTTACGTTTTACGAAAAACTTTTTACGTTTTACGAAAAACTTTTTACGTTTTACGAAAAACTTTTTACTTTTTACGAAAAACTGTTTACTTTTTACGTTTTACGTAAAACTTTTTACGTTTTACGTTTTACGAAAAACTTTTTACGTTTTACGTTTTACGAAAAACTTTTTATTACGTTTTACGTTTTACGAAAAACTTTTTACGTTTTACGTGAAACTTTTTACGTTTTACACAAAACTTTTTACGTTTTACGTTAAAAAGTTTACGGTTGAACTTTTTTTTTTTACAAAAACTTCTTTACGCAAAAACGAACGCACCCAGAAATCGCAAACTCGGGAGATGTCTCAGATATATCGTTATCATCATCGACTAGGGGGGGGGGGAATTAATAACCAACAACATCAAAACAAAGTCTATCTCGGAAAAAAACGGGGTTTGGCTCAGAATAACTGATAATCAAAAGGCTGCAAAAGAGGGGTTGCAGGTTTAAAAAACCTACCCTCCGCCGTCCTTGCCGCGCCATCGACATCAAAATCGACGTTTTTTATTTTTTTCATCATCGCCCCCGGCATCCAACATATCAAACCCACAAAAGTCCACTGATCAAAATCACCAGATAAACAAGAACACAGGCAAAAAATCAAAGAAACACAACCAAAAAATCAAACCATCAAACCCACATAGTCCACAGAGTTCATCAGACCCACATAGTCCACAAACCCAACCAAAACAAAATTGGAAACCCCACCTTCACTGACCCAACTCAAAACCATCATCGAGCACCCACCACCTGCCATCGAGCACCCACCACCTCCGACAACGACACCAACCCCAATACCACCAACCCACCTCTGCCCCACACCACCCAAAAAAACCCCAACGCCACCGCCACCACCACCAACAACCGTCGCCCACCTTCATCATAAAAAAATCCCCCAAAAAATCCAAATTAAAAAATAAGAAAGATAAGTAGATCTATGTGATAAAGAGAAATATAGAAACAGGTGGTGTGGGTGACCTGAATAGATGGCGGCGGAAGGAGTTGAGGTCACTTGTGACGGCGGAAGGGGTGACGGTGGGTCGCCGGGAGAAGGAGGGGGGTCGTCGGAGAGCATATCTGAGTTCGGTGTGGGTGTGGTGTTTGGGGGTTTCCGGTAACGTCGTCGGTGTGGGTGTCGTGTTTGTGGGACGCCGGAGAAACGAGCGAGGCCCCGGTGGGGGTGTGGTGTACTCAAATGAAGATGATGAAAATGAATGTGGGGGTAACTTCATATGTGCAGGTTTTTATTTTCGATATAGAGAGAGAGATGAAAAAGAAGCATTAAAGATGATGGTCATGGACTTTAAATAGATAGACAAGACATGGATTAGACATTTAAAGTAAATGACCAAAATACCCTTTAAGATGATTGGTGGAGAATGGTTCTTATGATTCTTACAACTGGATGTGGTTTTCATTTTAGCGGCTTCGTATATATATATTAACTTAATCTTATATATATATGATTATATTCTTTAATATTCTTAATTATTAATAATTAATATTAGTTATCTACTTTTCTATACTTTAATATGATATCTCTACTTTAATAAATAAAAACATACTTATCAAAAGAAGATGGGATAAACAAAAATTTATACATCAATCACTATTTGACGTAACAAAAAATTTAACACTTTTTAAAATAAGAAAATATTAATTTGAAATAAAATATACTAATTATTTTGTATTAAAAAACAAAATTCTTAATTCGTAAATGAATCATTTACAATGAGTAATGTTATATTTTTTCTTTAATTTTGTATGTATAGTTAATATTAGGGTTATATCTATTCATAACAAAATTAATATTTATTATGTGTGATGCAAGAAATAATATGAAATATAAAAAATAATTCAAAATTTATAATCGTTACGTCATTCGAACGCAATCAACCTAAGCAATAACATATTTATTTTAAAAAACTCATTCAAGTTTATATAAATTGAAAACATATTTTTTCCCCAAAGAATTCGATCAACTACATGATTATCATAAAGCCTTTCATTTTCTATCCTCAAACCCATGTAACACATGGGTCTATAACCTAGTACTTATAATCTATATAGACCTTAGTCCATTTAACATTTACAAAATACAAATAAAGATTGTGTACAAATATGAATATAAATACGAAGTTTATTCTTTTATTGTCCATATAGGGATAGAATCGCACATTTCAAATGGCCTAACACCGAAGGTTATCGCCTGGAGCAACTCCAAGTTGGTTACAATATTGAGTGTAGTAACGTACACGAGCACTTACAGTGTCTGGATTGCCACCATCACATTCCAATGCTCCATTAATAGCTCGAATAGTAGCTCCAAACCCTTGACTAATGACCGGCTGAACATTGTTCATCCAGTACCATAAGGCAGTTCGAAAAGAGATGACTGGATTTGTAGCCACAATTTCAGGATTGTTTAATCCGTCGAACCCAATGCTTCTCCCGGCTGGACCATAGTTGAAATTCCATGATAATTGTATTGGCCCCCTCCCAAAGTAACCCTTGCTTGGGTTGCATGGATTTTGAGTATCATTTTCGTCACAGTAATCCCTTGAAGGACCATTTATCTCATTGATGTAGCAAAAATCTATCATATGAAGAGGTTTAAGTTAATTTACAGAACATCTAATAAAAGTCGAGCTCGGCTCGTTTATTTTATCGAGCTTAAAAGCCGAGCTCAAGCTCGGCTCGAGTCAGCTCGTTAAATTTTTTAAATATTTTTTTATTTTTTTACAAACATTGATAACATATCAAATAAAACAAAAAATAGCATACGCATATGTATTATTTGTATTTTTCTAATATTTTAAAGACTGGAAGGTATATTAAAAATATTATATTTTTTTTCACTATTTTTATGCGTGTTGATTAATTAAAAAAAAAAACTTGAAATACTAACACTTTAACCACCTGCCCATGGTTTTATAGCCTAGTGGCATCTTGGTGGTGGGATAAGGCTTTGGGACCAATAGGTCTTGGGTTCAATTCCCACAAGGGGGATTTTCCCATATTTATTGGGTTTCCTCTTGAATTGGTGTGACATTATGCCTAGTGGAGATGGATATGATCGGGTGGTTCCTCTGGTGGCACGATGATACTCCAGTGGTCCGTCAGTGATCCAAATTTGCCGTTAAAAAAAACACTTTAACCACCTCTTGTATATTCTTAATTTTAATACATTTATAATTAAAATTCATATATATAAAATAAAATAATTCAAGTCAGTGATCCAAATTTGCTGTTAAAAAAAAACACTTTAACCACCTCTTGTATATTCTTAATTTTAATACATTTATAATTAAAATTCATATATATAAAATAAAATAATTCAAGCCGGCTCGGCTCGTTTACGGTTTCAAGCAAAACTTTTTTCAAGCAAGCTTTATTGCATTTAAAAAAAACTATACAATAGCATATATTTTTATTTGTTGTAGGTCCAACTATCCCCAGCGAAGGCAAGCAACACCATAACTTTTCTCCTTCTATGTGTAAATATGTTATAGAAAAATTAGCGGCCTGTAGTTTTTATTGTTCTTAACTGAAACATGAAACTTTAGTTATTTTTATTCTTGACTGAAAGTTAAGTGATAAAAAACCCAACCCAATTAAAAAATTTTGACGTTCTGTTAATACAAGTTGGGACATTGAAAAAATTGACTCTAGGTGAAAAAAAATTCTTGTTCGATCACTATCTGGATAATTCATTGGCTAAGTAAAATTATATACAAACATTAAATAGTACATATATCAGGTGACGGTTAAATATAAGTATATTGTGTATAAGTTGATAGAGTATTTCGAAATGATTTAAAAGGCAATAACATTGTTTTGAAGTTTACTTACATTAGTATTAATCAAATACAAACAGGTTATTTTTAAAAAAGTATAATTACACTACTTAAACTAGCGTAATTATATTATTACTCTGCAATTTCAAAGTCGCATAATAATTATTACGGTACTTTAAAACCGTAGAGTAATAATAACGCTAGTATTTTGTATGTTAAAATCTTTTGTACCGCTTCCCAACCCTATCTATATATGTGTTTGTGTGTGTACATATGACTAATAGTGTAACTACGATAAAAGAATGGTCTTACGGCCTGTTTCGTGTGTAACATGTGCGAAGAAGGCTGCAATCTCCCTCCTTGAATCTTCTTCAGAACCAACTCTACCGAATTGGGGATAGTTTGTAAGGGCTTCAAGGAAGGTGGCACGTGAATAAAATCCTCTCCCTTCACAACCGGCGTCTGATTGATCAACGATACCATTAAAAAATGCATCTGTCACTATGCTAGCAACATCAACATCATTCGTAGGAGGGGGCGAGAAACATGGCCCTTCTTGGCAGCCGGCACCACAGTATGCCTCGTCGCTGCCACAGAAACCGAACCGGCTACAGCATAAGTCTGGACTGCAACCGCAGTTCTGGGCGGCGGAGTTTTGGATTCCGGCTAAAAGTACTCCGGCAAAAATGATTATTCCTAAAGTCTTCATGGTGGTTTGTTTGATTTAGTTAGTTGCATTATGGATATGCATTTATAGTGTTGTGAAAACTGACATGTGTGGACATGTGAAAGTGGATATGAGAAAACGTTGTCCTTTAGTTTAAATTAATTGTATCTAAATTGACTTTGTCAAATGTCGTCTTTGAAATATTAAAGTTGAAAAGGCGAATATTATTGTAAAACAACGACATAATAGCAACCAACGTATAACTATTAACATAAAGAACAAGTATTATAGAAAGTAAGAGAGAAAGAGAATATGAGAATTCATTCTTATTCATGTATGTATGAAATACAAAAGCCACTATTTATAGGGCTATCATTCAACACAACTTAAATGTCAATGGGGGTTAGGCATGTGGATAGTCATATCATAAAATATATTTATAACAATCATAAAATATATTTATAACACTCCCCCTTGACTATCCACATGAGAAAAGAAAACAATGTATTATACGCTTGGTAGTGCTGCCTCGTTAAAAACCTTGCAAGGAAAACCCAGTGGGATAAAACCTCATCTAAGGGAAAAAGAGTGCAGCGCGTACTGTCTCCCCCTAATACTTCTGGATCAGGTATGTTTCCTCATTAAAAACCTTACTAAGAAAACCCAATGGGATAAAACTTAGGCAAGGGAAAAAGAGTGCAACTTGAATAAGTCTCCCCCTCATTTTAACATGTATCATTTAAGTGATGTGTGTCCATCTTTCTTGAAAGTCGAACAAAGCTTTTGTAGTGAATGATTTATCGCTTGATCCCTTAATGTGCAATCCTTTATGTTGAGCAATGCTGTATAATCTTTTAATGAGACTTTAGGTGCCTCCTTCCAAAAAATATCATATGTCCACGACTGTGTTTCGTTACATTCCTGCATCTACAAGACTAACCAAACTTGTTTTGATGGGTTAGTAAAATATAATCAAATATCGTTTATACCTGAAATATTTCTTTGAACTCATTCCAATGTCTCTTCGCTTGACAAATGTTATATCATGACAATAAGCTCAAATGAAAGATATTGTAACCATACATAGCTAGTAAAACATATTAATGCACTTATGCATTTAACGATGGTACTTCTAGAATGGAAATCTCTACTATGGTAGGAGATGATGATAGGCATTTCTTATAACAAATGACTTAACAACCTTTAACATACTTTAAGGTTCAACTATGTCCATACTAAAATATCCAAACATCATCTTCTAGATATACTTGAGGGATTAGTAAAATATAATTACATATATACTCGAACTACATGTCGAGAATAACTACACTTTGTCAAGGTCATTCAAAATTTTCCTCTTTAGTTTGAGAGTTCTCTCTCGATGATGTTTACATTATCACTGTAAGAGTGAAATCTTGTTAAATAGATGTAGCTCATTTTATCAAAATTATACCCATCTTTTCGGAGTATAGTCGACTATACCACATACGAGTAGTTTACCTTAATATTCATATATATATAACACCTATGGGGTTATTGTTTCATAATGCTTTGAGCATTTTTAATCCTTCAGGGGGTTTTCATATAGATGTCATTTGCAATTGTCTCGTACATGTATACGGCGATGACATCCATAAGTTGATTTATCTGAAGTCATTCTGAGATTGCGAGGCCGCTTAAACATCTAAAGATTATCGCATCCACTACAGGGGTATACGTTTCCTCGTAATCAACTGTTGGGATTTGGGAAAAATCTTTATGTTAAAATGCGTGCCTTACATCGCAAAAACTCATTATTTACGTTTCCTTTTATTTAAAGACACCCATTTATAACCTACTGGTTTGACGTCTATGGGTGTTCGAACTGCTGGTTCGAAAATGTTTAGTTTGTCGAGCAAATTTAGTTCAACCTTAAGTCATGTAGCCATTTTTGGCTATTTGTGTGTGCACACTCTTGCACACTTTCTATATACGTAATCTTTTTTTTCATCGATTACATCTATTGCTATAGCATAATCAAATATATCATTTTACACGTGTTTCATTACGGTTCCATATTGTACTTATTTTGTACATAATTCATCGCGATCTCATATTTGATTGGTACTAGAGTTTCTTTTAGAACTCCATTAGCCTCTTTTGGGGTTTTGACAACAACATTCTTTAAGGTTTAGCATGCAACCACTTCTGGGGTTTTGTATGCAACCACTTATGGTGTTTTATGTGCCACATCTTTTGGGGTTACACCAACTGCGTTACTCTGCTCTTTTTGTGTTTGTGGGTTTTATCTTTTTGGAACCGATTTATCTCTCAAAATTTATTAATATGATAATCATTTTGTGAGTACTTCCATTCGAGCAGATAAGTTTAAGCTGGTATATGTGACTTTGTCACCTTATTTGTGTTAGTGAATGCATCTTGTATTTCATTTGTTATTATTTGCAAATACACGCTCTTTCTTTTGAACTTCAGATTTGCATTGACCACTTCAGGGGTCGATATATAATATGATGCATTTTTTTATGTTACCAGTCTTTCATTTTCTTATCTCCCCCTAAGACTGGGAATACGATGTACATATCCCATTTTATATGTTATGGTGGTGCTATTGGTACATAGGCTGCACAACAAAATATATAAAAAAATGGAAACTTGGTTCTCTTCAGGAGACCAGTTGTAATGGGGAGTATTTGTGATAAGCAGTTGGTTTTGAATTGATATATTCAATCGACGAATTTCGTCTCGACTTACGTATGCCGCTCACTATATTTCACATTGTGCCCAACAATGGTCCCTACAATTGGGTTGTCAAAGAACATTGTTAAACCATGTAAAAAAAAACAACGTTCCATAGTGTTGGGCATATGCTACACACGGGTAGCTAAAAACTCACATGTAACCATGTATAAATGTCACAATCCGCACAACTATACATTTCAATAGTCCCATATAAGAGGGATTGTTTGTAGGAGTTTATTGTTTGGAATGGCATAAAAAATTATTTTCCACAAAAAAAAACTAACTAGACATATGATAAGGCATTTTGGGAGCAATGTTTTTAGATTACTTAGAGGTGCTAAGATGCCGGTTAGCATGTTTGATTGTTTAGCATATCATGATGCTATCTTGATGACCTATTTGGTCATGCCATGTGGTGAACGTATAAATATTCTAGTAACTTCTGGTTACTCACCATATTTGATTTAATGGAATATTGTGGAAAATTAGTATCATTTTTAGTAACTTTTAATATAGTCTTCTGGCCATATTTGCTATACTCCCATACAACATTCATGGTGGCATCATTACAATTTTCTTAGTTATGTATATGATCATAACCTTTGAATTGATCATCATCACATTCATATTAGGGAATGAATTAGAACCACAGAACTTTCATGCTTGTTGTTTCAAACTTTTTATATATTCTTTAACAATCAATGATATTTGATGATAGAAATTGTTTTGCTCAATGGATTATGATATGTATTTTTCTCATCACATGATATAAATCGAGATGTAGTTATATAATCGAGACATTTATACTTATCGGTTTAAAATCTTATAAGCTTCGATAAACTCATAATAAGCTTTGAAAAGTTAGACACTTCAGGTGTCTTTTTATATAAACCGTGACCATAATTGAATCGTTTTTATAGCTTGTGATCATATACCACAATCCTTGTCATTTTCATGTCCCCTTCCAAATTTATAACATATGGAACATTATATATACAATAGATTATACAATGCATGACTATATAACATGTCACCAAATAAATAGGTTATGATACAACCTTATAAAATAAGATTTTTTTTTTCATCACTTGTAAGAAACATATAATTTTTTTTATTTAATATATCATCTAAATAAATCAAAGCATATAAAAGACACATAAAATTACAATAGTGATAGACCTATTAATATAGGTCATGCTCTAATTATCGACATCGTGTGCGTTAGTTTTCAAATTAGTGGTGTTCCATAAAGGACAAAGTTGATATATGATGAAAGCCACAATAAAATCATACATCTTGGTGAATAGTAAAATAACATTTATAATGAAAGATGAGTAAATCAATATATGATATTTTTTACTACTAAAATATAGCTATAATTTGTCATCAAACGGATTAGAAATTATATGATAACGTGTCATGTAATGTCATATAAAGCACCAAATTTCTTATTCTTATATATCAGATAAGAACACTATAAACATACACTTATCGTATTGTATTTCTAGTTAAATTGTTACGAACAATCACATTAAAATTTATATAACAAATACAAGTATTACGCATCAAAAGTGAAGGTACATGAACATATTAAATACTAAACAGACTTTTCATAGTATAATAATCTGTCAACTATTGTATACTACAAATTCATCTCCATCAAATGTTATTTTGGAGAGTCACTCTTAATGATGTATTCATAACATAGGAGTTAAGGATGTGGAGAGTCACTCTTAATGATGTATTCAAAACATAATCAACAATATAATTAAAATTAATAAAGAATGAAATAAATGATATTTAATTATTTTAATTTCTAAGCATTAACCAACATGATGGGAAAAAGTTATTATGGAGAGTTACTCTTAATGATGTATTCATAACATAATCAACAATATAATTAAAATTAATAAAGAATGAAATAAATGATATTTAATGATTTTAATTTCTAAGCATTAACCAACATGATGGGAAAAAGTTATTATGGAGAGTTACTCTTAATGATGTATTCATAACATAATCAACATTATGGAGAGTTACTCTTAATAAAGAATGAAATAAATGATATTTAATTATTTTAATTTTTAAGCATTAACCAATACCATATATATTAATATCGTTTAAATCCTTCTTTAATTTCTTAAGAATACAATTGGTTTATGCATAAACGTATAACAAATATTTAATCCTATAACATCAGTAAATCCATTTAAATTATAAACTATACAAAATGAAAATCTAGTACATACATCATTTATATATTACCACCAATACAATCAGATATACCTAATACAATTGCACTGCTTAGTCCATAAATATTGAATTCAATTATTTTTCATGAGTTCGAAAAGCACATATAATATTCTCTAGATTGCAAATTAACTTCCTCAAATCAAAATAATTCAACAATTTTACTTACAATTTAACAGGGTTAGTATTTAACATTCTCAAATCAAACTAATTTAACAATTTTATTTACAACTTAACAGGGTTAATAAAGAAGCATAAATATATGATCATGGTGGCTCAAGGAATATGCAGATGAGCATAACTAGATTATAAACATTTTAGTTTATTGATAGCAATCATGTGAGGAGATCAATGTTAATAATACTCATATTTATTAGGATATAAGACAACCCAAGTATATTTATTTAAAATTTAGAGATCATGCAAAAATTACTAATTACCAATACCTTAATAATTAATTACTGAAATTTGCATAAAAAATCTAGTCCACATTATACAAAACCTTTTTATTTTTTATTTTTTTTAATATTGGATCAACATCTATTTTGAAAAAAAGTTGTATCAAATTCTTTCTGATTAGAATACTAAATATATCAACACATTTTTTTTACAGAAACCATTGCTTTTGTTAGCATCGTTTTGATTTGTTCAAAATAATTAAATAACATCTCAATGATTGAAATCTTCAATATTGATCCAAAAGATTTGTTTTATGATATTCAAAAATTTCTTTCCAATATTTTTATGGTAATATATATGATGACTTTTGGATGCTTGAAATTGAAAATATAAATTAATCATCCAAAGATTTAATACAAATAAGTAATACAAGATTAATAATTAATAAATCTCGTGAATCAAAATAAAACTTACTTGTAGGATAGTCACGCCGACTAATAATTTTTGAGAACTTTGATTTTTGTTGACGACCTGCATGTGAATTACCAGAATTCCGTGTTTAGAGTCTCGTGCTGATAACGTATTGTAAAACAACGACATAATAGCAACCAACATATAACTATTAACATAAAGAACAAGTATTATAGAAAGTAAGAGAGAAAGAGAATATGAGAATTCATTCTTATTCATGTATATATGAAATACAAAAGCCACTATTTATAGGGCTATCATTCAACACAACTTAAATGCCAATGGGGGTTAGGCATGTGGATAGTCATATCATAAAATATATTTATAACAATCATAAAATATATTTATAACAAATATATTATTATAGTTGAGTTTTAACTTTTAAGAGTCAACTTCTAACGAAAGCCGCTAAACGAAGCTACGACGACTTACATCCAACACTTGATAATTCAGACAAAAAATATTAAGGATCGGAAAAATATTGTAATAACTAAAACTTTAAAAAATATATATATGGAATTTTTATAAGTGATATAAATAAATAA
The DNA here is from genome assembly GCA_030545235.1 of Helianthus tuberosus. Lineage (NCBI taxonomy): Eukaryota > Viridiplantae > Streptophyta > Magnoliopsida > Asterales > Asteraceae > Helianthus > Helianthus tuberosus. The sequence goes on from CM060433.1 coordinate 77,946,309, forward strand.
TTAAAACTTCAAACAAAATTTAGATATTATTTTATGAAATTCTTTAGATTAATGCGGATGTACCTATATTGCGTAGGTTAGGGATGTTCACCAATGTTTAGACACGGTCAAGCTTAAACTTAGGTTGTTCACAATCAAGTCGATCATTGAACGAGCTATTTCCAACCTCTTTTCAAGCAACCTATTTCCGATTTTTTTTCGAGTGAGTTATCTCTGATTGGGCTATTTGAACGTCCTTAACTTAACATGATTATAGCTTGGCGTCTTGGTTCCACCAAATGGTTCTTTACGATAAGACATTCTTGTATTTCATAAAAAAATCTAAAAATATTTTATAGAGTAAAGTGCAATTTGCGTTCATATGGTTTAGGGGCTGAATGAGTCCCCGGAGTAAACTTTTGAAAGACTGAGTCTCCGTGGCTTCCAAAACTCATCTCTATGAGTCCCTAAGGCCAACTACCGTTAGTATATTTCGTTAAGTGACTAACGAAATATATTGTAGCATGAGCAAAATGCTCTTTTCACCATATTTCCAAAATATATTGTATATTCCGTTAAGTTTTGGTAACCTGGGGGACTCAAATTCCGAAAATTTCCTCCGATGACTCATCATAGCTCCACCCCTAAACCAAAAAAACACAAATTACACTTTACTCTATTTTGTATATCTTAAAATGAGCGCGGTAAACATTTCAAAATTAAAACAAATTACCCTTGCAAATGTACAACATTATTAAAGTAATAATCGGATTTAACTTAAACGAGCTAGCACGAGCTGAGCCAAGATCAAGTTTGAACTCGAATTGTTTACAAACCAAGCCAGGTTGGTTCATTTAAACTTGGTTAACTACAAGTGAGTTATCTCTGAGTCTTTTAGTGAGATTCGAACTTGGAGTTATTTAAATACCCTAATAAAAACTTTTTTGAATAGATTTTAGTTCAACAAAAATATTTGATAAATACATTGTAGTAAATACCAAATTTGGTATGGAAATTGGAAATATAATATTTTTTATTTGAAAAGCATTCCTCGAGCATATCTAGATATATAAAAATTCTAGAAAATTATCTACAAGTTTTTTAACAGTTTAAATTACATCAAATCCGTTTTAACGGGTTCAAATCGATAACTTCAATGAATACGACACCTTAATTCCAATAGCTTTCTAATCGGACCCAACCCCGCCCTATTATCCACAAGTTTTAACAAAACTAAATTAACCGTTTACTTTTCTATAGCATTCTAGAAAACTATATGTCAAATATAGTATAGCCAACCTAATTTCATCATCATGAGACTTTCGCTTCCTATTAATGAATAGTTAAATACAGATCAAACTCCATCTCAAAGGTAAGGAACAAATTAGAGAAAACGTGTAATGGTATTTTTTTTAAATAATTATTATATAGCACCTTCCATTTTAAGGCTATATGGTGTGGGCTAGCGCCTCTCGCCATATTACTCTTATGGAGCCCCAAACACTGCCCCATGGGCGTTAGCGGTGTTATCCTACACTGTGCAAGTTAATGATAAAGTGACTCCCTTGTGTGGCGCATACATGACAGTAATTTGGCGTGATAAAGCCCCTAAGAGCTTCATCCCACACCATATAACCTAAAAGTAAGTTTTCGTAACCCACCGGTAGTCGAACCGATGAGATTGGTCAGGTTCATGAGACTGGTTTCAAAAAGCAAATGGCATCGTAAGTAATTTAAATACAATATATAGTAAACACATAAACATATCCAACCAAATTAAAAGTAAAAATGACATTACCTATTTGTGTAGATCTACAACGTCTAATAAATTATGAAGTTCTAAATAAACAATGTATGAAATTTAAAGCATTATATATAGATCATTAAATAAAATTTTGGAAGATAAAAAAAGTGAGGAAAATTGGAAAAACAAGCCGACCACACCGTCCGACTCCTTGTCCGACAAGTAGTCAGCCAACTCAAATGAAAGTGGTGCAAATATGCACAACTTGATACGTTATGTGTTCAGTTTCCGGCCAAACCGATAAACCAGACCTGATTCTGAAAACACCAATAAAGTCATTGGTCTTGGTTCTAGTATGCATAGGTTTTTGGTCTAATATAAATATATAATGATTCAGTTACATAGTTTAGCCACTCTTTTAGTTGTTCGACTTTCATTTCGTTGTTTAGAATTTTTTTTTTTTTGAAAGATCAACAAACTATTATTCAATCAAGACCCAACCAACTGGTTGAATCAACACCACAGTTACGTTACATTGTGCAGAATAACCAAATAATCACACATTCATACAAGACACCTCAAAGTTACACCACTGTGCCCATGTCAAGCTGTTAGCTTTGGCCCGATTCTTGACCCACACGAACCCGAGATGTTTAATCTTCTCCTTGATGCCTTCTATACTGCCGGTTTTCTGCTTGAAAATCCACTCATTTCTGCATTCCCATATACACCAAACTCCCACTTGCATTAAAGCATTCACCAATTTCTTCCACTTAGCAGAGCCTCTAGCATGCACCCCAATCTCCAATAAATCTTTAACTTCAAACAGGAAGCAATTTGGAATTCTGCACCAAGATGCCAAAAAATCCCAAACCTCTTGAGCAAAACTGCACGACATCAGTAGATGCTCAAGAGTTTCATTCGCCTCCCCGCAAAAGTTGCAGCACAAGGATCCAAACTGGATGTTTCTCTTCGCTAACTCGGCCAACGTCGGAAGGCGACCCAAGGAAACTCTCCACAATAAAAAGTTCACCTTAATCGGAACCCAATTATTCCAAAAAAATTCATGCCCCACGTACCCTGTTCGCCTCCGTTCCAGCTCCAATTTCAAGCTCTTTACAGTAAAGTATCCCTCTGGCCCTAGACCCCAAGTCACCTGATCCAACCCCGACCCAATATTAACCAACATAAGGTCCGATAATAGTGCTTCCAGCTGTTCAGTTTCATCAGCTGAAGACGGCAGCCGAGACCATTGACACCGCACTCCAGGTGTACCGTCGATCACATGAATTCGTTCAGCCAATGTGACATTTTTCACGTGTTCCAGCTCAAAAAGTTGAGGAAATTTACTGCACAAAGGAGTGTCCGCCAGCCATCTATCTTTCCAGAAAGAGATATGTCGCCCATTTCCTGGGATGCACCTGAACAGAGCTTCCAAATCTACCCCACTCTCTTCTATGTCTTGAGCTACCTTGACAATTTGTTTCCATACCCCTGTAAGCGACATTTTTCTCGGAATAAAATGCCATAATCTGGAGCTATTATGTATACTCCAAATTACTTTTCTCCATAGACTATTGACATCCGACTTGAACCTCCACCACCACTTGGCTATCATCGCGAGATTTGCATCCCTTAGAGAACCAATTCCTAACCCACCCCTATCCTTAGGCGCCATAACCTTCTGCCAAGCCACCCAGTTAACCTTTGAATGCTCCCCATCAATACCCCATAAAAATTCCCTCCTGATTCTTTCCAGTTGATCAATAACCGCGACCGGAGCTCGATACAATGAAAAATAGTATGTTGGAAGTGCATTGAGCACTGCCTTAATGAGAGTAATCTTACCACCATACGAAACGGTACTCGCCTTCCAAATAGCTAGCCTTTCCTTAAACACGTCCACTACCGGTTTCCAATGTTTTATGAGATTCATGTTTGCACCCACCTGTAACCCCAAATGAATAAATGGAAAACTCCCTACCTTACACCTCAAAATGGCAGCCATATTTTCCACTTCAGTTCGGTCTACGCCCACACCAAACACACTACTTTTACTGAGATTAACCCGAAGGCCAGAAGCGAGATAAAAGCATCGCAAAATCCGATTTAGATTTCGTGCATCTATCGGTGACCATTCGCCTAGAAGCACAACGTCATCCGCGTAAAGAAAGTGTGTTAATAAAGGACCATTGTTTCCACTTCGGATCCCGTTAAGAAGCCCCACTTCGCAAGCCTTCTTCACCACCCCGGACAAGGCCTCCATGGCGATTATGAACAAGAACGGAGACACGGGGTCACCTTGCCTCAATCCCCTAAAACACTTAAACTCTTGTGTAGGTGAACCATTCACCAAAACCGATGCCTTGGCCGATGTCACTATGGCCCCCATCCACTTCCGCCACAAACACGGGAACCCCATTTGATCCAAGACTGAATCAAGAAACTCCCAACTTAACGAATCATACGCTTTATCTATATCCGCCTTGAAAATCATACCTTTCTTTCTGCTATTTTTCATCCATGCAATCACTTCGTTTAGGACTAATGGCCCATCTAGAATGCTTCTATTTGATAAGAATGCCGTTTGCTCCTCCGAAATAATGTTATGCATGATATTTTTTAGCCGGTTAGCCAAAACTTTGGAGATCACCTTGTTTATACACCCAATGAGGCTAATTGGCCTATAGTCCCCAAGGCCTCCAGGATCCTTACATTTGGGAATTAAAGCCAAAAAGGAAGACGAACAACCTTGGTTTATAGATGCATTATGGAAAAACTCCTCCAGCACCCTAACGAAGTCGTTTTCTAGAAAGCTCCAGCTCTTTTTGATAAATCTAAAGTTTATACCATCCGGGCCCGGCGCTTTATCACCACCACAATCCCATACTGCCTCTTTAATTTCACCACGCTCAAATGGTCTAACTAGCATATCCGCCTCGTCTTCCGTTATGGTACCAAGATTTGGGCATACTAGTTGCGGCCTAACCATCATTGGTTCCACATATTTATTGGCGAAGAAGGTACATACCGTATCTTTAATAAGAGGCGGTGATGTAACCCACTCGCCATTAATCATAAGACCATTGATCCGATTATTACTTGTATTGGCATTGATGACCCCGTGAAAGTAAGACGTGTTTTCATCCCCTTCCGTTGCCCATTTAACTCTCGCCTTTTGCTTTAAATCCAACGTTTTTTGTTGGTTTACCTCCAAAATAAAGGCCTTACACTCAGATCTAATTTCCAACTCCCGAGATGTTAGGCCTCTAACTTCAGCCGCCATTTCCAATACCTCAAGCTGAGACATTTTTCCATTATACTCCGCATCCCTCTCCTCCTTAAATTGCTCGACCCAATTCTTTAGCTTAAACTTGACCCACTTAAGCTTGGTTGCAAGACCCAGATCTGCCGGTCCATTGAAACAAAATTCCGCACATAGTTGTTCCACCAACCCCATAGCCCCCGGGACTTCTAACCAAGAATTGAAGACCCGACACGGGATCGGACCAAAGTCAGTAGAAACTGTCGATAGGAGAAGCGGACAATGATCCGACACGACGTTAGACAATGCCACCAAAGACGCCTCAGGCCAAGTGCTCATAAAATTTTGGCACACCAGGTATCTATCTAGCTTACTTTTATGTAGGCCGTTATCCGAATGAAATGTGAATCTTCTCCCTCCCATTTGATATTCTGATAGCCCCGCCATATCGATAAACTGATTAAAATAGACTGCATTTAGAGGTACAAATTCAGAATTGAACCTCTCCGACGGATGTCTCACGTCATTAAAATCTCCTAAAAAAACCCACAGCCCCGGTCTCGAACTTTTAACTGCCAACAAGTCCCGCCACAATGACCTACGAGCAATCGGGTCATTATAAGCATATACATTTACCAAGTTAACTATCACCCCAGTATTTCTTAATTCTACCGTCACTACCATGAACCGACATCTCTTAATTACCCCTATGCAATTGAGAACAGTCGGATCCCAAATGCACAAAAGACCCCCTGAGGCTCCAACTGCATCCACCACATCTGCCACATACGGAGTTCTGCCCCAGAACCGACTAATAACAAAATTATCTAAACCCCCAGCCTTAGTTTCTTGTACAGCCAGAAAATGCACGCCGTGGGAAGTTTTCAACCCACGTATCCACTCTACTTTCCTCTGGTCCCTGACCCCCCGCAAATTAATCGATAATAAATTCATGAGATCGCATTATTTTCACCTTCACCAAGAATAATGTTACTTACCTCACCCCGGAAACCATTCAATTTAAACCCCACACGAGTACCAACATCTATCGTAGCTCTCGTTTCTTCTTCAACTGGTGTTTCAGGAACCACCAAATTAGTATCTTCCCTAATCGCACCGGCGTCTGGCCCGTTGGAAGTGCCAGTATCGGTTCCCGCCACATTGCTATTGCACTCATTCCTAAAGCCCTCTTCTTCTCTGATTGAGTGACTCCCAGTGTTTACGGAATTATTCAGGTCAAATGACTTCCCCTCCTCATCCTTTTGTGTTTCTTCGAAATCCCCAAAAAGATCCCTAATCGGGCTTAAGTTACATGGGCTTCTGATCCTTCTAGGCCTTTTTCTAGATTTAGTTGTTGGTCCATGGCCCATATCCACTTTTTGACCAGATACCTCACATTGACCCACATTATGACTTCCTATGGGACCCAACCCTACATCATGCGTGCTTTTATTTTGCACAGGGGACTGTGCCACTAACGGATCCACAGCCACAAAAGTATCTTGCCTTTCCAACTCCCCATGCACATCCCCCAACATACCCGACGCTTCGCACTCCCCAGCTAACCGAACCGACGTCGGAGTTGATATGTTTTCCGGTGCCGGAGACTCCTCCATCTGTTCCGGGATTTCGCCTTCCTCAACCTCATCCTCCTGACCCCCTGCTGAGGTCGACGAACACGCCGGCGAACATGGAGCCTGAGAAACAAGGCCATTGATCACAGATTTAATTTTTCGATTCCGATCCTCCGACACCCATACTTTGTATTGCTTATCGCACCAGACCACCACAACTTCCTCATCAATTCTCCTTCCCAACTTTGCGACCACCCAAACCCACCCACACGAGTTATTTGGACCTAGCCATGAAAACTCAGCATCCCCAAGAACCTTCCCATACAACTCTCCAACTAACTCGTATAGTTTGTTGTCCCGTAGGTGGATAGGAACCCCCTCCACTTTTAACCAGACAAGTCGTTGATAATCCAGGTCCTGTCCCTTCCACAACGTCGCTGACGTAATTACGCTGCTCCATGCTGATACCTCCTTTTCAATAAAATCAATTGCCAAACTCTTCTCTTTGAAAACCACCATGCACTTCAGCCCCCCAAGGTAACATATTGGGTTTTCACCGTATCCCCCTACATCTAGTAGCATTCTTATTTCTTCCAAAGCTACAACACCCCTCACCTCGATCACCACTGCCCTCATCATGCAATGGTCAGGATACGCGGCGATCCTTTTTTCTGATAAGACTACCCTTTTTTGCAGCTTTCGCTCTTCGTTTTTACCGGACACCATATCACTGAATGATACTTCTTTGGTCACCTCTGTTGGAACTCGTATTGGCGCTCGCTTTGCCTGAGCCTCCGGTCTTTCAGGCACCTCCTGTCTCCTCTCGAACAACTGTTGGTGTTCGAACTTGTTGTGATCCTTATCGAACTTTGCCACTGATACATTCAGTTTCGCTTCGAAAATCTTTACGGTATTCATCCCTTGCAGTACCTGCCTAATGTTCGCCACCCCTTCTAATCTAACGAACCCGAAGTAATTACCCCGTACATCTCTTTTCTTTGCTACATAAGTATCTTTCACAACCCCATGTGGCTGGAAAGCCTTCCACAGCAATGTTTTTGAGACCCCTCCCGGAAGATTTGTGACGAAGAAAGTTGTTACCGGCAGACGACTCTCTCCCTCCCTCCATGTTCTCCCACCCCACTTTACTCCGTATCCCCCCATTTTTTCGTTGTTTAGAATTAAAGTTAGAATACATGTTATTAGGGGCGGACCCACATAGAATGGGTCGGGGTTCCAGACCCCAATGTTTTAAAAAAAAAATTAGTAGATTCAGTGTATTAGATTGTATAAGGACCCCATAAATACAATTAGGTGGACACAATAGAAAGAAAAGGAAACCTGGTGTATTTGTAAATCTTTTTATTTACCAACAAGAGGTCATAGTTTCAATACTTGTATAGCTTGTTTTCCAGTTTTTTTTTAAATCTACTTCAAACCTCTCTATGACCCGACCCAAATGAGGACCGACCCAAAAATTTTAACGTTTTGTTATAAAAATTTTGAACACCAAAAAAGATGGACCCATTGAAAATAAAATTTAGGTCAGCCACTGCATGTTATTACGTTTTAGGCATCAACGTGAAAGTTAAAACCCATTTTTCATATCCAATTTAAGCTTCAAAATAAATGTTGAACTACTATATATTAAGAACGAATAATTTTGTTTGTACAAGATAAGGATTAATGATTTAAAAAAAAACTTTTAATTGTAAAATCATTCTTGACTTCAACATCAACAGGACCACCAAAGAAAATAATTGAAAACAAGAGTCATCAAAGCCAATAATCCTCAAACCTAGATATTTTCCACTTTAAAATGTTATAGAAAACTGTAGTTAAAAGCTATTTTAGTTTTTATGATTTAGGTCTTTTTATCAGTTTAGTTAAAGTGTTTCATTTTTCGCATGTGAGTTCAAAAAGGTTACACCGTTGCCATTTTAGTCCACTGGATTAACTTTATCCATTTTTTCTGTTAACGAGAAGGGCGATTCGGTCATTTTATATGGCCGAATTGCCCTTCTAGTTAAAGAATTACATATAAAATGACCGAATTGCCCTTCTCGTTAACAAAAAATTGATGAAGTTAACCCAATGGACTAAAATGGCAATGGTGAAACATTTTTGGACCCACAGACGAAAAATGAAACCTTTAGACTACACTGGCAAAATGACCCAAATCGCAGGGACTAAAATGACATTTAACTCAATTTTAAAATATACACTAGAAAGTTGTTGAAAAAACAAATAACCAACTACAAGGGATGGTACAGACGTCTCATAAGCTTCGAGGCTTAAAGGGTTTCGCAAAACAATAAACCGTTAGTCTTAATGCAGAAGGGGATCTCCTGTGTTTAGACTCCAGCATGAGAATAAGTTAGATGTTCACGAGGAATAATCGGAATTGAGAGAGTGAAGTGAGTGTGATTGTAAGAGAAAGGAGAGTAGAATGTGTTACCTGAGACACCTAAGGAATCTATATATAGTGGCTAGCCTGAACTAAACTGTGAAATAAGTACACTATTTAGTAGAAGACCAGATGGCAAGAGAGAAAGTTCAAGTTTCGCAAGGACCAAATGTTAAATCTGAAGTGGAAGCCACTGTCGAAATGGGTTCAAAACTTGTATTTCAATTGGGGGAAGATCAGGATCAAGTTAAGAAGTTACTGCTGGTGAAGGCGACCAATCGATTACCCAATGAAATTGATATCTGTTAATCAGCGGAATGGGTCCCGTGGTTCAAAGACAGCCCATGGAGTTAATTTTGTGGTTATTTAAGAGATGAAGATGGCGGGGAACATTAATTACATGGCAAACAGGTTTTAGGTGTGACAACCGATAATTTACGGCTTTTAATTACGCGATTAACAAACAGTAGGATGATTAAAGTAGTGTAATTAGATGTAAATTAACTTAATTAGGCCTTTAGTATGCCTAGGAACGTCTAACCGGCTTTACAGTGCGCGAATGGTGATTCGCGGAAAATTTGCTAAACCTTAGACGATAACGAATTGAAACCGAACAAAATACTGACAATGCCGACAAATACGAATTTTATATGAATATTTTATACTTATAAATTTAGTTTTGTGAATTTATCGTGCTTCCGTACGTCACAAACGCAAACGTGAACGAAAAACGCGACTGCGGAAATGCACCGGCAACGAAACGGAAGCATCGGAGACGTGTATTACCTTCAAAACTGAAATATTATAATATATTTAACTCCGTAATTAAATTTTAATAATGGCATTCGAAACCGGATCGAAAAACGGATTAAAAACGACGACGCAACTTTACGTGATATTTACCGTAATCGACGGCACGCAAACAACGTCTAACGACACTATTTCACGTACATTTAACCCAAAAATTTTATTCTAAGACGTTATAGGAAGATCGGGTGCGAAAACGGGTTCGTAGGTGCTGACGGACCACTTAAAACACGGGGATTGGGCTTGTGGGCCCTGGGCCCAAGCCTACATGAAAAACCCTATGTATAAATATGTAGCTATCTCCTTCATCCACATTTTTAAAACCCTAATACCCGCACACAACCCCTAAATGCTCTCTGCCTCTTCTCTGTGTATACTCCGACGACCGGAGTTAATGTCGGCCGATTTTCCGGTCGGATACCGGTAGATCACACCCACATAGCATCTCTCCTCCTCCCTCTTTCACGCATCCACCTCCACTCGTTCTCTCTCTCTCATCTCGAGTTGCAGGAGACGGCTACTGGTGACTTTCCGGCGCCGGTTTCCAACCAGACACACACCAACTCAACCACGATCCTTTGATACCACACCCACTGTTCATTCTCCCTCTCTCGCACTCTTTTTCCGGCTGCCGAAGCTCTAGCCAGAGCACGGTAGAGCCGGCTGTAACAACCCGACTTTTCGGATCGTTACCCAACGCCGTTTTTTTTCATTTGTAACCGCTTGTACTCCCGAGATTCGGTTAATGCTAAAGGGTTAAAACTATGTTATTCGACGCATTCTAAACGCTATTTTACAACGCCTATTCAAAACGTAGTTATATTTAAACGCTATTTACAATGCTTACTATTTAAACGCATTTTATTGCATTTTACATCGCTTGTTTTGACTAAACGCTATCACAACGCCATCGCAACGCAAGCTCAACGCAGACTCGAAACGTGGATTTATCTATGTTATGTGTTATGTGTGTTCATTGTGTGATTATTTTTTTAATTGTTATAGGGTTATCAATGCAACGCTTATACACTCAAACGCTCACTCGCAACTCGATTAAACGCAACGCAACGCTTAGCACACGAAATGAAAGTTGGAAAACTAACAAATGCAATCCGGCTGCCCGAATGGACATCTGATCGAATGGACTTCCGCCCGGATGACCATCCGATCAGATGGCTATTCGACCGGACAAGCCATCCGACCGAACACCACGCCGCACACCGACTTAAACCCCTCTCACTCGCCTATAAATACCGCCGTACACCTCATTTCTATGATGTTGACACTCCCATTCGCTCCCAAGCTCTCACACGCACTCATTCACTCTCAGACGCGATTCAAGGCCATTTTATAAGCATTTCTCCTCAAATCTTGTACAATTTTCATCTCTAATCACTTCTACATCACCTTCTTCATCAAAATCACACACAAACACTAACTTTTTCCCTTAACGGGTCAAACTTGAAATTCCATCAAGTACAGCTCGTCTGTCCGAATGGGTGATACCCATCCGACTGAATGAACTGAATTTGGTATGTTTCCGTTGTTTGACGCGTCATCACACCGTCTACGTTAAACTCCTAAATTGTTACTTAGAAAATTTTACCAAAAACATCAACTACAGATCATCCTGTTCTAATGGCCATCCGACCGGATGACCATTCGCTCGGATGATCTGGTATCTATATTTCACATTGTTTAAAACTACGTTTTTATGAAACATCGAATCTTAACGATTTACAAACAACACACGCAACTCATTTGAATGGCCATCCGCTCGGATGACGGATGACCATCCGTTCGGATGACCATCCGAACCGGATGACCATCCGTTCGGATATGACCATCCGAACCGGATGGCCATCCCTTCGGATGGGTTATGCCCATTCATTCGGATCACCATTCGCACACTTAACCATCTGACCTCCTATTACACTCTATTCAATGACTTATGCTACTGTTCCATACACAGGCTAACTTAGCGTTAGGGGTGTTCATCGGTTCGGTTTATGGTTTATTTGGTTCGGTTTATTCGGTTTTCAAAATTTTGTACCCCAAACCAAAAACCAAACCAAACCAAACCAAATAAGGAATATGCAAACCGATCCAAACCAAACCAAATTCAATTCGGTTTGGTTTTGGTTAAAAACCAAATCTAACCAAATTGTACTAAGTACTTTTTTTCCTAATTTATATTTATGTTTGTGTTCCAACTTTTGAACCTCACAACTAATTTACACCTAACAATATATGAATACAAAAAAGTTTCATTGTGAAATAAAACAAACACATCCATAAATTAGGCGTAGACACAACCATAAAGTTAAAGCTTCAAAACATAGATCATAGAAACTATAAATAGTTAACAAGTCTAATGGCACAAAATATAAATAATCTTCAAACATGAGTCTTTCTCCAAGAAAATGTAGAAATCCTAAACCCTAGTTTCTATAGGTCTGAAGTTCTATTATTGTAGAAATGAGTGGGTTTGAGTTGGGCTTTTAGATTTACATTTGGTATTTTGGGCTGCATAAAAAAATAACTATTTTGGGCTAATAAATTGTATTTAATTTATAAAATATTATTATTTTTATTTAATAATTAAGTTAAATGGTTTGTTTGGTTATCCAAAGAAACCGAATAAACCAAATAAAATAAAATGTGGATCCATAAACTGAACCAAAAACCATCTTCACAATTCTCGGTTAGAAACCAAACCAAAAACCGAATTCGTTATTCGGATCGGTTTATTTGGTTATGGTTACGGTTCGGTTTACGGTTTTTATTTGGTTGCGGTTTTTTATGAACACCCAAAGTGCGTTAAATGAAAATGGGTTCAATCCAACACGGTGCATGTTTAGTATCTACGAACTCATTGTGAGTATACTCGAACCCATTTTCATTTAACGCACTTTGGGGTGTTACATACGTTCTATATAAAAAAACAACACACAACGCAAACGCTTTATAACACTAACCGCTCCTGCATGCTATACGTGATCTATGAACGCTTGTACTATGCTTATACAGTGTTACACTATACCACCTCTAGCAACGATAGTACTATAGTTTGGACTCAGCACCTGTCGTGGACAGGGGTTGCTAGAGATCACTTTACTTTACTTCACGTGTTCGCAGTGGTGAACATGTGTCACGCATACTCTACAACGCAGTCTCGTGGTTAAGTTGTAATCATTGTTTGATAGTTACATGTTTCGCTCGTTACGTGATACATGCTGGTTATGCGTAAACACTTTTACAACTATATGTCACGGCCCCCGTCCCGGTGTTACCCGGTCCAGGAGCCGCGGGACAGAAACCCGTGGTATTTATTAATTGAGTTGCCAGCGGAAGTTTAACAGGATCGTTTAAAACTTGAAAATGTCCAATTATTTTATTTCATAATTTGGGACAACCCCGTAATTTACAATAGAGGAATTTTACGAGGAAATTCCCTGTTTTACAAAACATGTTTATTTATTTAACCGAGCCACCACTTCAAGCTTTATTAGTGCTCCGTAGCACTTTTCCTTGATTCACAGTAGGTCACATCAAACATGTTTTTAAAATATTTTATCAGCGGGGAAATACTGGCGAGTCACTCAATTTTGATAAAACGACACATAGCTATGAATTACAGCATAAGAGCGATTACAATGGCTACTATCTTATTTTTATCTGGCGCCGTGTCACACCCTGGTGACGATGGTCATACCACTATTGGGTCCTTTCACCCAAGTAGTGATGATTATCACTGTTAGGTTGATGAACCTAACCGTGAGAAATTAGTAATGGGCACAATACCCCACTAGCCAGTGATTCAAGATAACCACGACTTAATCCCTGTAATTATAACTTTTGAAAATAATTGAAGTATTGTAAAACATTGTTGATAAAAAGAGAATGACTCACATTGCAAGTTTAAACGGGCAGAGTTTAGCCTACTGGTTTAGCCTTGTAACCTAGTTTAAATAACAATGCACACAAAACTTGGTAAGTAACTTAATACAACATTTACGATAAGCTCACGAGATAAAAACCCTCACGACGAATGACAAAGTATAGCCCTGACTTGGGCAGCACTTAAACATCCATCGGATTGGTTTCAATCGATCGGACATTGTATCGTAGCAGTGATCGAGTTAATACCCTGTATTCGGAGCAGCGTTTCACTACTTGGAAATTCTAATTTGAGCAGTTTCTTTCTTTTTTGATTGAAATTTTCGAGTGCAGATACAAGTCCCATGCATCGGCTACTTATAGCAACCTTTCGAGTTTTACGCGGCCCGCGTAAGCCTTAACAGGCTTTTACGCGGCCCGCGAGAGCCACCTAGTCTACGACTAGGGCTAGCGTGTCACCGGTAGGTCTGCCACGTGTGCGACACGTGGCCCTGAATGCTTATCCGGTCAACCTTGCTTTGACGCGGCCCGCGTAAGCCTATGCTTACATTTACACGGCCCGCGTGAAAACCAATTTTCTCAATTTCTTGTTTTTTCATGCACATTAGGGTTTCAGGGGTCCGGGTTTTCACTTACGGGTCAAATTGAGACATTTTTGCAGGTCCTTACATCCTCCCCACCTTATTTAAAATCTCGTCCTCGAGATTTACTGAAATAAGTGAGGATACTTTCGCTTCATTTCGGATTCCAGCTCCCAAGTGTACTTCGGTCCTCTCTTTGAATCCCACTTGACTTTGACCAGCACTAGCCGTTTCTGCTTGAGAAACTTGACCTTTCTGTCTTCTATCTGCAATGGTTTCTTCGAAAATTTTAACTTCTCATTTACCTCTATATCTTGAAGAGGTACTACCAGGGATTCGTCAGATAAACATTTCTTAAGATTGGATACATGAAATACGTCATGTACCCCTGCTAACTCTTCTGGTAGTTATAAGCGATAGGCAACCGGTCCTATTCGCTGGATTACTGGGAATGGTCCTATGTACCTTGGACTTAGCTTTCCTTTCTTTCCGAATCGGACTACTCCTTTCCAAGGAGAAACTTTCAAGAGTACCTTGTCTCCAATTTGAAATTTTAGTGGCTTGCGTTGATTGTCTGCATAAATCTTCTGGCGATCTCGAGCCGTCTTTAGTCTTTCCTTGATTTGAGTGATCTTGTCGGTGGTTTCTTGTACGATTTCGGGACCTGGTAATTGACTTTCTCCTATTTCTGCCCAACAAACTGGAGTTCTACACTTCCGTCCATACAATGCTTTGAACGGGACAGCTTCGATGCTTGAATGATGACTATTGTTATAGGAGAATTCGATTAAGGGTAGGTGGTCATCCCAGTTTCCACCAAAATCTATCACACATGCCCTAAGCATGTTTTCCAGGGTTTGGATCGTTCTTTCACTTTGTCCATCTGTTTGGGGATGGTAAGCTGTACTTAAATTTAACCGCGTCCCCATGGCTTCTTGGAAACTTGTCCAGAAATGTGAAGTGAAGCGACTATCTCTATCCGATACAATGGAGAGTGGGACTCCATGTAAGGATACTACCTCGTCTACATATAACCTTGCCAACCTTTCCATGCTGAAAGTTTCCTTCATGGGTAGAAAATGTGCTGATTTGGTTAATCGATCCACAATTACCCAAATCGCGTCATTACCCTTTATGGTTTTAGGCAACTTAGTAACAAAGTCCATTGTTATGAGTTCCCATTTCCATAGAGGCATTTCTAATTGTTGGAGTAATCCTGAAGGTTTCTGGTGTTCTGCTTTAACTTGCGAACAAGTTAGACACTTAGAAACGTATCTTGCTATGTCCTTTTTCATTCCTATCCACCAGAAATTATTTCTTAAATCTTGGTACATCTTATTATTACCAGGATGCATGGTATACCTAGATTTATGGGCTTCCTCTAAAATCTTATTTCTTAATTCTCCTCGCTTAGGTACCCAAATCCTTTTCTTTTGGAATCTCCAAATTCCATCACTTCCTTGCTCTAATTCTTTTACTCGTCCTTTCATTCCTTCAACATCATCCTTGATTGCTGTTTCTTGAATGTTTTTCAGTTGTTCCATTAAATCTAACTGTAGATTTAATCTAAGAGCACGAACTCGCTTTTGTTTTTCATGATACTTACGACTTAAGGCATCTACAACTACATTTTCCTTTCGTTCGTGATATTGAATATCACAATCGTAGTCACTTAGAATTTCCATCCATCTCCTTTGCCTCATATTTAATTCTTTTTGCCCAAATATGTATCTTAAACTCTTATGATCTGTATAGACTGTAAACTTACTTCCATACAGATAATGTCTCCAAATTTTAAGGGCAAAAATTATGGCTCCTAACTCTAAGTCATGAGTCGTATAGTTCTCTTCATGCTTCTTTAATTGTCTTGATGCATACGCAATTACCTTCTTGTGTTGCATTAGCACACATCCTAATCCTAGCTTAGATGCATCACAGTAGACTTCAAAATCTTCTGTTCCTTCTCGTAAGGCAAGAATTGGGGCGTTCGTTAACCTTTGCATTAAAATCTTAAAAGCCTCTTCTTGCCTAGGTCCCCATTCAAACTTAACCGATTTACATATTAGCTTAATTAATGGCACAACTATCTTAGAAAAATCTTTAATAAATCGTCTATAGTATCCGGCTAATCCTAGAAAACTTCTAACATCCATAGCTGATTGCGGGACCTTCCATTTGGTGATTGCTTCTATTTTGGAGGGATCTACGTGAATACCTTCATGATTCACCATTTGTCCTAAAAATTGTACCTTTTGTAGCCAAAATTCACGCTTCGAGAATTTGGCATAAAGCTTTTCTCTTCTTAACAAAGTTAAGAGTGCATGCAAATGCTCACAATGCCCATCCTGACTTTTGGAGTAAATAAGTATATCGTCGATGAAGACAATTACGAATTTATCCAAGTACGGTTTACCGATCCTATTCATCATGTCCATAAAAGCTGCATGAGCATTTGTTAGTCCAAAGGGCATGACTGTAAACTTGTAATGACCATACCTAGTTCTGAAAGCAGTTTTAGGTATGTCTTCTTCTTGCACTTTCAATTGATGATATCCGGAGCGTAAATCTATCATAGAAAAATATCTAGCTCCTTGAAGTTGATCGAAAAAGATCATCAATCCTAGGCACTGGGTATCGATTCTTAATTGTAACCTTATTCAATTCCCTGTAATCGATACACATTCGCATCGAACCATCTTTCTTTTTCACAAACAACACTGGAGCTCCCCATAGGGATGAACTAGGTTGTATAGATCCTTTACTAAGCAATTCATCTAACTGCTTTTTCAACTCTAGCATTTCGGAGGGTGCTAACCGATAAGGTGCCTTAGCTATCGGTGTAGTTCCAGGAATTAGATGAATTCTAAATTCTACTTCCCTATCGGGTGGTAATCCAGGTAGTTCTTCTGGGAATACATCAGAGTATTCTGACAGTACTGGAATTTCCTTAAGTTCTTTACCTTTAGTGTTAATGATTACCGAAATCATATACACCATTTCTTGTTTTCTTGAATAACTGGCCACTTTCATTACTGAAATGAATTTCAGTGGCTTACGTGGCTTATCTCCTGTAATCACCACTATTTCTCCTGTGGGTGTATGAATTTCTATTGAATTCTTATCACAAAGAATTCGAGCATGGTTGGCTAATAACCAATCCATTCCTAATACAACATCGAATCCGGCTAAATCCATAGGTAACAGGTTTGCAGAAAATTTATGGCCTAAGAGTTCTATCTTTCCTTCTCGTAAAACCTTATCTATTTTAACAGAATTCCCATCTGTCGTTTCGACAGTAAAAATTTGTCTAAGTTTGGTTAAGGGTAGTTTAAGAGCTTGGCAAACGAAGTATTTATAAAACTTTGGTTTGCACCAGAGTCAAATAATACTTTTGCGTAAACGTCATGAACTAGGAACGTACCAGCTATCACATCAGGGATTAGCTCTGCTTCTTGGGTAGTCAACTGGAATGCTCTTGCATTCTTTTTGGTAGTTCCTTCTGCAGGTTTGGCTTTGTTGTCTGCTGGTTTGACCAATTTAGGGCAGTCTGGTCTAAAATGTCCAGCTTCTCCGTAGTTGAAGTAGATTATTGATTTCTTCCTCCTGCAATCTTCTTCTTGATGTCCCGGAATTTTGCAGAAATTGCAATACACTTTGCATTTTCCAAAATGCTTTCTTTTGCAGGTACCGCAGAATGGAGCAGTGGAAGATTGCCCGGTTCCCTTTTTCTTGAAGTTATTACTATTACCCACACGGAATCCTCGGGTAATCTTTTGGGCCACTTCCTTCTTCCTATTTTCTTCTCTAGTGCGTACCAGCCCATCGGTTAAGGTGTTGGCTAATTCTACAGCATCGTCAATAGTGCGGGGTCTCGCAACTATGAAGATATCCCGAATTTCGCCAATCAAACCCAAGATGTAGTAAGAAATAAGCACCGGTTCTAGCGAAGCCAGGGTAGGTACAATTCTAGCATACTCGAAGAATGTCGAAGTATACCCTCGACAGTCTACATCCACCATCCGGTGGTTCAGGAACCTATTTGTCATTTGTTCCTTTTCATATTCGGGACAGAATTTTCTTTCCACCAGACTTTTAAATTCTTCCCAATTCATGGCATAAGCCACATCGCTTCCCTTCGCTTATAGTACTGTATTCCACCATTCTAGTGCCCCTTCTTTAAAAAGATGCGACGCGTACATGACCTTGTCTTCCTCGGCACACTTACTTATCTTAATTACTGCTTCGTTTTTCTATAACCAACGCAGTGCTGCAGTTGCGCCTTCATTGCCTGCAAATTCAGTTGGTTTACAGGCAAGAAATTCCTTATAAGTGCAACCAGGCGTTGCAACTTTCATTTTCTTAAGGAATGTGGCTTGCATTATATCGTCGTTATTATTATTGTTACCGCCTCCATTTACACTATTACTGAAGTTATCATCACGAGTACATTTGCTATGAGTAGGCGGTGGAGGTTCAACTGGATTTCGGGCAGCAGCAAGGATTGCTGGAATAGCATTGGTTATTCCTTGGGCAACGATGTTTTCTATATCTTGTCTATTAAGAAATTGGTCTTCATTGTTTTGCTCGGATTGGTTAACCTCGTTAACTGGTTCATTACTAGCGTGTTCCATCTGGTAATTAATAATATATATAAATTATTAACACAAAATAAATAACAATCACACAATAAAGTAATCGCACATAATCATGTCAACATGTATAGCCAAAATTGTCGACTTTGCAACTTCCATGTTTTTATATATTTTAGTATGCATTCGTACATACCAAATATTTTACAAAAGTTTTATTTTAGGTTATTTTACATGATTATATTTTTATTATTATGATTATTATTATTTTATTATTATTAAACATGTAGCCACAACCACAAACGATCCCTGTCAGCTGGCACTTCAGAAACGACGTTCCCTCTCGTCGTATTTCCATGATATCCTCTCCCCCACTTCTCGGATTCTATTTCATGCGTCCACTAGTTCCTCTCCATAGTGGCGGAGTTCAACCAGGTTTTATGTGCTTATAGGTGGATGTAGTGGAGGCTCAGGGTCAAATTGGGGGAAAAAGGTGTTAGGGTTATTCAAGAGATTCTGAATTTGCCAGTCAGTTGTCCACCATGATTCCAGCTCTCCTGGTAGAGGTTGTGGGTGGATAATAGGATCTGGGATAGCAGGTTCCAGATTAACTTTTTGTCCTGAACTTTCTCCGATCTCCTGGTAGAGGTCCTGGGCTTGTCCTGAACTTTCTCCGATCTCCTTTCCTTTGCCTTTATCCTTCGGATCTTCCGTCTTTATAACTTTTTGTGTCGCTGGTTTCTTCCTACGCACACGCCTCCAGTCTACGAGTCTTCTTCTCTTTTTCGGCGTCGGTTTCTCCTGAGGTTGGGCTTGGAATACCATTGGCTCTTCAGTATCAGCCTGGTAGCCAGTGAAGGTACCGGTGGTATCCATATCTGTACTATGGATAGAAATATTTCGGAGTGCCTCCGATAGTTCATTCATGCTATTAGCACACATGAATATACACACAAACTTAAGTTAAAAGTATATTTTCACAAAATCACAGAATGGCAATCAGAAAAATTAAGTATTTCTAAATACTTAATTGGCTTAAATCAGTGGCTCTGATAGCCCATTTTTCTGTCACGGCCCCCGTCCCGGTGTTACCCGGTCCAGGAGCCGCGGGACAGAAACCAGTGGTATTTATTAATTGAGTTAACAGTGGAAGTTTAACAGGATCGTTTAAAACTTGAAAATGCCCAATTATTTTATTTCATAATTTGGGACAACCCCGCAATTTACAATAGAGGAATTTTACGAGGAAATTCCATGTTTTACAAAACATGTTTATTTATTTAACCGAGCCACCACTTCAAGCTTTATTAGTGCTCCGTAGCACTTTTCCTTGATTCACAGTAGGTCACCTGAAACATGTTTTTAAAATATTTTATAAGCAGGGAAATACTGGCGAGTCACTCAAATTTGATAAAACGACACATAGCTATGAATTACAGCATAAGAGCGATTACAATGGCTACTATCTTATTTTTATCTGTCGCCGTGTCACACCCTGGTGACGATGGTCATACCACTATTGGGTCCTTTCACCCAAGTAGTGATGATTATCACTGTTAGGTTGATGAACCTAACCGTGAGAAATTAGTAATGTGCACAATACCCCACTAGCCAGTGATTCAAGATAACCACGACTTAATCCCTGTAATTATAACTTTTGAAAATAATTGGAGTATTGTAAAACATTGTTGATAAAAAGAGAATGACTCACATTGCAAGTTTAAACGGGCATAGTTTAGCCTACTGATTTAGCCTTGTAACCTAGTTTAAATAACAATGCACACGAAACTAGGTAAGTAACTTAATACAACATTTACGATAAGCTCACGAGATAAAAACCATCACGACGAATGACAAAGTATAGCCTTGATTTGGGCAGCACTTAAACATCCATCGGATTGGTTTCAATCGATCGAACATTGTATCGTAGCAGTGATCGAGTTAATACCCTGTATTCGGAGCAGCGTTTCACTACTTGGAATTCAAATTTGAGCAGTTTCTTTCGTTTTTTATTGAAATTTTCGAGTGCAGATGCAAGTCCCATGCATCAGCTACTTATAGCAACTTTTCAAGTTTTACCCGGCCCGCGTAAGCCTTAACAGGCTTTTACGCGGCCCGCGAGAGCCACCTAGTCTACGACTAGGGCTAGCGTGTCACCGGTAGGTCTTCCACGTGTGCGACACGTCGCCCTGAACGCTTATCCGGTCAACCTTGCTTTGATGCGGCCCGCGTAAGCCTATGCTTACATTTACGCGGCCCGCGTGAAAACCACTTTTCTCAATTTCTTGGTTTTTCATGCACATTAGGGTTTCAGGGGTCCGGGTTTTCACTTACGGGTCAAATTGGGACATTTTTGCAGGTCCTTACACTATATGCTATGCAAACTTGTGTACTCACCTTTACATTTTATGTATTGACTTTATTTTAACGTATGTGACAGGTTGATTTGGATGCTATGCTGAAACAAGTTAGGAAGTTTAGAAACCCACTAAATAAATCTGAGTTGTTGAAATAGACTTGTTTTTGAGACTTATTATCTGTAGTAACTGTTTTTGCTTTATCTATTAGTAGTATGGGATATTAACATTAAAGATATTGTCATTTAATAGTTGTTGTGGATTCTCTTAAACAATCTGTTTCGCTCAGTGTCACGCCTCGATGATTCCGCCATCAGTTGGGGTGTGACAGATTGGTATCAGAGCTATAACTATAGGGAATTAGGTCGAGTCGTAGGATTTGGCCTAGTCTATAGTCTAAGTACCAACAGACCGTTTGTGCAAACCCAGTAGGGGTTTCATACGAACCTAAATGCTCGCTCTCGTTCAACTCAAAGGCTTCTTCGTACGAAGAACAAACGCAAGTAGCCTTTCCTAAGGCTAAAAAACTATTTAGCCTTTCCTAAGGCTGACACAATGCACACGTTTTCGAAAACACTCGCATAACATAACCAAGTGATTGTATCGAGATTAGGTGTGAAAACCAAAAACTCTCGATAAGATCACTCACTCTACGCGTATTTTTACTCTCAGCATGAGAACCTTTGTTGAGTTAGGAGTAACATCCATACCTCGACAAGGGATCTCCATCTATATTATGTGGTTTTGCCACACTCTTAAGAACGAAGTTTTTTAAGTTAGGGGTGAAACCCGCATCTTAACGACCTGTTCCGGTCCTTACTTTGATTTTACAAAACTCTCACCAAAGTCTCGATGGATTCCAACGACACGAGTCACGTAGTAACTGGAAGGATGAGTGTCGTTCGCCATATTCAGCAAGAGCACAGTCTGTTAGGCTAAAGCGTGTACTCGAACTCGTTGCAAATAGTTGAATCACTTTGGGTAGTTGACGTCTAACACCCAAGACGCTCTATCTTCAATTCGAGCCGCAATCGTCAATTTTATGCTTTATCGATCTTATGTGTTTATATGCTTATATGTTTCGATTTTTGGAGATCTTACGCTCTATCGCCTTTCGCTTCCCACTGCAATGTAAAGCACATATACACACAGCTCCCGCAATCCAAAACGCTAACTAATCACGAACAAACTATGAACTCTCGCACGCTATACTACTCGCAACGCTACTCGCTGTCGCTACTCGCTATCGCTCGCAACTCTCGAACGCACTACACAGCTTTGAAAGTTAGGTGAATACGTGAAAAATATGTGCTTACGTGGATTATGTGCTCCTATGTGCTTATGTGAATACGTGCTTATGTGGTTTATGTGCCTATGTATAACAACCAGACTTCCCGATTTAAAGTCAAAGCCAAGACATATCATTACACACTTAGTAGACTGTTTCGGGATATAAACATAAAATCATTTCTTGCTTATTTCGTGGGGAACATCTCTCGGATATATAGGTAACCCCTGAAATCTTGTTAGAAAGATTTTCTATTTCTGACATACTAGGTCTATGTGCTTGATGATATCTGGGGTATTATACCAGGACTTCTTATTTTACGGAAGCAATAGCCTAGTCCTCGTATAATACTCTGCACTGCTTTAATCTTTAATGCCTCCCCTCAGCATAAAAAATGATAAACATTGCAAAATGCTAATCATGTGCTGTTGAAGAAAAGATCCCCAAGAGGGACACACCGAAAGTCGAGCCATCATCTCTTTGTCTGAACGAAAGTTCTAACCTGAGCTCTCATGGCCTCGCACTACCCTTTACAGATATCATTATTGTACGTTCACTTGTAAGACTGAATATAGAAGTCTGGATACAAGAGTATATTCTGAGGTGGGACACGCGTATAAGTTAAGTTCCTAAAACACTAAATCGTATCCTGAATAAGTTGAAATTTGTGTGAAAATTTAAATGGATCAGTATATCGGAAATCTAAGTGAATTGTTTAATACTTAGTGTGTTATCAAGCTCAATTGTACTTGTAACTTGTCGGTAGCTAATATGATCCCCTAACACGCTCACCAAAAATATGTTTGTAAATAGTTTACTTTACCGCACTTCATTTCATTTCTTTTTTAGCCAAAAACCCAAAAAAATTTCATTGTGTTCTAGTTTAAACTTTCATAAAATCCCAAAAAGATTTTACATTTATGCTTTAGTTTTTCGACAAACCAAAGTAGAAAGCTGATCTTCAGACTCTCAGTCATGGAGCAAAGCAGGAAGTTTTTTGAACTGGACAACAGGGTTGGGAGCTAATCTTGAAAAGTTTGAAAATTCAAAGTCAAAAAAAGTTCATTAAGTTGACACTTGAAAATTTTTCAGAAAATGTGATTGAAATTTTTTGAACAAAATGTCAGTTGTTTCGTTTCGGGTCAACCAAGGACATTAACTTGGACTTGGTAGACAAAATAAGTGCCTAGGGTCATTAACTTGGACCTAGATACTTAAGGGGATTTCTAAAACTAACCAAACCTGATAAAAACGTCAAAAAGTCAAATCAAAAGGTCATAAAGTCAAAAGAGAATTTGGTTCGGATGGCAATCCGATCGGATGGCCATCCGATCAGATGGCCATCCGAGAGGTGGTCAATGGCTATAAAAGAAGGTCAAAGTGTCACAGTCAATTTCATTCAATCGAACCGCCATTCGCACCACACTCAAACTCTCTGATTCAAACTTGATTGTTTCTTGTATTCTTGCTTTCCACTTTACATTGGATTGTTGGCACGCTCAACCTTCACAATGGGAAAGGTAAGTTTACTAACTTTCACCGTTAAACTTTGATGTTTTTGATGTTTATAAGGTGTCGGCTACTGTTCGGACTTAGAAACCAAGATCTAGGCTTGTTTAAGCAGTTTTGATGCAATCTAAACATAGGGTTTTGTAGATCGGCCTTAGATCTATAGGTTTACCGTCTCAATTTGTACAAAAACATGTTAGAATTGGTTATTTGAAGATTAGAGGGTATCGGCTTTCGGACCACTTTTTGTCAAATTAAACACAATCTAGGCCGTTTTAGAAAAATCTAAACATAGGTTTTGTAAATCGGCAAATTCTCTACGTGAAAACATGTTCAATTTTTGTGATATTATTAGAAAATTTTTGATGTTCTTGAAATCATTCAAACTGTTCTTCATAACAGTTAATCGAATGTCAGTTCGATCGGATGGCAATCTGATCGGATGGCCATCCGATCCAATGCATTTTAGGTGTTTGAAATTTTTCTAAGTGTTGTCTTGATATTTGTGCCTTACTTGTTAACAAGTGTTTTACATAGAATGGCAAATCGATCGGATGAAAATCCGATCGGATGGCCATCAGATCCAAAACACTCATTCAATTGTTTGTATGATGTATATGCTTATCTGTTTGTCATTTTGAACGAATGGCAATCCGATCGGATGGAAATCCGATCGGATGGCCATTCGATCCAAATCATTATGTTATGCCTGTTCATCATTGTGCTAACTTGACAATGATTGAATGGCAATCCGATCGGATGATAATCCGATTGGATGGCCATCCGATCCATATCACTCACTCACTTGGTTGACTTGTCAAAAGTGCTGAACTGATCATTCATTTGGAACGAATGACAATCCAATGGGATGACAATCCGATCGGATGGCCATCCGATGGATGGCCATCCGATCCAAGTGCTCATGTCTTGTTTACTGATGTTGTTCTTTAATGGAGATGTCAATCCGATCGGATGACCATCCGATCAGATAGCCATCCGATCCTTCAATACTACATAGAATTTGGAGGTTGGGTACTACATCCTTCAGTGCTCATGTCTGGTTTTCATAACAACATACATAGTATATGTTTTTCAAAAACAACCTTCATGATTTCAAAATATTTCACATAGTTTGAAAACAATTTTAACACAATATATTTACTTAATATCTCAAGTGCATAATTTCAAAAGCATTATCCATGTTTTCAAAAACCTTATACATGATTACAAATTTCATCTCACATGATTTTAAAAACAATTTATAAACATATTTACCTAATATATCTACTGTATGATTTCAAAAGTACGTAAGGTTTCAAAAACATTTTTGAAGAACCCCATGCATTTCTTTCAAAAACATTCTGCTCGTATAATTGACTTAACATACATAGTACCCAACCTCCAAATTCTTCTTCATATGTCGCCTTGGCATATCTAGCGCCTCAACTTCATGAGCGTTCTACCTCATGTATCGACTTAAGCACGTCTAGTGCAAGGTTTCGAAGCATCTCCCGCTCTTCAAAATCCAAAATCCATATAGGAACTTCTTATCTTCACAATTAGATCCTTGTGGATGATTATCGCTCAAATCAGAGCCCTTAATTGAATTCTTTGTATGCCTTGATACGTACATTACGATTCAATAAGGACAAAGATGAATTCCTATTAAGATCTTCCTATCTTCATAGTTAGATTTTTGAAATATTTAAAGTGCCAAATGAAATCCATGGATTGGATTCATGGTGTGCTTTAAATACTCATGTTCAAATTAACAAACAAATTAACAAAATGATAACAAATTGAAAACCAAGATAAACAATTATGTGATTGCATGATTATGTTTTATGTGTTGTATTTTTGTGTAATCTGATTTTTCGTTATCCAAATCCTCGTAGAATCTTCCATATCTTCATATGAGGGATTCATAGTAGGATATCCAAATGTACTAACTTAAATCCTTAATGGGCTTCTACGTAAAAGTTAAGACCCTTGGATTATATAGTACTATTCCATAATTCGAAAGAGATCCTTTGGATGGTCTAGTTAGAAAGATTGATTCAGAATCTGGTTAAGAATGGCATGTGATGATATAGCTGAAAAGACTCCTTGGTTGTCTATTTAAAGAGATCATTTATTTATTTAATTAAAAGGACCCTGTGGTGGTCTAATCACAATCATCACAGGTTCGTTCATTGTTTTTCTTCCCCTACACATTATAAAATGCACTGTGTGGACTATGCAAGGAATTACTTAATTATGGATGCATACATAATTATGAAATTCAGTGCATGGAAACCACAGTAAGATTTATCATGTGTAAGAACTAATAGTGGCAACAATAACGACACGTGAACAATGTAATGGAGGTACGGTGGACGCACCAATGGCGCTTCATATACTTGTATATAGGTGTCCCTCTTACATTACAAGCATGATGTTATTTAAAGTTACTAGAAGTTCAGAACCCTAACCAGTGTTGTTTTATCTTTTTGACTTCATGTTTCGAGCTCTCACGAGTTTCCTCTAAATAAAATTTCGGGATGAAATTTCCTGAAGTAGGGGAGACTGTGACATCTGTGTCTCTACGACCATCAAACAAATACCAAATCAATTAAATATTGTGTTTCATACTTGGGATTTGTATAAATATGTGTATTATTTGCACATATCAATTCTTGTTCGATTTCGAGCTCTAAATCGCTTTCTGGAAAGTTATACGCGAACTGATGCGTAAACGTAATCAGTTTAATGCGACAAACACTCCGGGATAGTTACATGGGCTTAACATACCTTAAATAACCTTTAGATAACTTTGAAATAATTTTTGGAGGGTTTGGTGTGTCGAAATCAAGTTTATTCGATCGCAGGGACTATTTGCGTCAAACTGCAAAAGTCTGCTGATTCGTATGGTATCGAACATTCTGGAACTTGACCATAAGTTAAACATACCAGAAATATCCTTTACATAGCTTATAAATAATCTTTGAGGGATTCGGTTTGCACAAATAAACTTTTTGGTCAAACAAGGACTAAAAGCGTCAAAAAGTGCACAAGTTTGCATTTACGCGCATATCTTACGGTCTGAATATATCCGGATATCCAAAAATTTATGTAATCATTAAAATATTTTATGTTAGTGATTGGCATGATAAAATTCCATTCTTCGCGTAATTTGGATCGTTATTTGCATACGTTCGTGTTTCGTCGTAATTAACATAACAACGCAATCGTACGACCAAACGAACCGACATCTGAGATATTTTTGAGCATATGATAAGTTCCGTATACTTTAACTTCATTATAGAGCCTTGAAATGGGGTTAACGGGGCTTAAACGTGTCAAAAATGCATCGAAAACCAAGTTTCAGGCCTGTAGGGACTAAACTTGACATTCTGTCAAAGTTAGGCTTAGGAGGGGCGCGTAAGACTTAGTGAAAGTCTACGTAGTCCGCGAGAGA
Source organism: Helianthus tuberosus (assembly GCA_030545235.1). Classification (NCBI taxonomy): domain Eukaryota; kingdom Viridiplantae; phylum Streptophyta; class Magnoliopsida; order Asterales; family Asteraceae; genus Helianthus; species Helianthus tuberosus. The sequence goes on from CM060433.1 coordinate 77,973,766, forward strand.
CCCCCAGATCTGCAAAAACCAGTTTTATGCAATCAGCAGTTGGTTTCTGGCATTGGTTCATGGTTTTTCAACTCTGTGAGCTTGTTTTGGGCACCCATAGTATTGTATTTCAGTGGGTAACAATTGGATGGTTGAGATTGAAGCTCGTAAATCGAGAAACGATCCTAACGGTTGTCCAAACTCTATAAATACCCACCTTGAGTTCTTGCAATCTTCACACTTGATTCATTTATGCTCTAAGTTGGATTTTCTACACTTCATACATGAGCAATTTGAATCAAATCTCCATTGCTTGGACCTCTTGTAAGCTTCTTTCATTCTTTTATGCGTTTTCAAGCACGAAAGTTAAGCAGTGTTTGACTTTCTACTTTGACCAGTAAATGGTCAACACGAAGTTCATTTGAACTTCGCAATGTGAGCGTAATCACGATGGTTATAGTCCCTTGTGACTATACCTACTGGTTACCACGTTATTTAGGCATAGTGACGAGTCATAGTTTCGGTCAAAATACGCGTTTATGCGTATTTTGCAACCAAACTATTCTTGGGTATCAAAACCCTTTGTTTTGATATCAAACTTGTTTTCTAATTTCGTTAAACATGTTTTAACATGTTTAACTAGTCACTTTTAGTTTAGTGCATATATAGGGTTGTAAGATAAGTGGTCTAAACAACCGCTTAGACTTTCGAACCCGACCTGTTTGGTCGATCGTTAGGATCCGACCAAACATATTTGTGACCATAGTTGTATAGGGAATAACCTTCCGAGGTTATACCTTATGGTCACTTCATTTAGTTAGTTGTATGATAGGTAATTTATATGCCTTAGGAAAATGACCAAAATACCCTTTTTAAGCATAAATTCATTTTAAGCATATGTAACCTAAATTTTTACATCTAAACTGATTAGGTAACATTATTAGACATATAAAGGCATATAATACTTGTCATAGGACTAGTTAGGCAGTCCGAACGCGTTTTACGCGAACGACGAGTTAAAGTAGCGTAGCTACCTAAACGGGTCTTAATGGGTCGTAAGCACTTAGGATAGGTTTCGATTTAGTATGTAGGCTTTGTTAAACCATATCATATGAGTTCCAATACTCATTTGGTTTACGAAACCTCATCCTATCCGATCTTCCGATTTAGATCCGGTTTATTAACATAGTTACCTATATTAGGTGCCGTTTGATTTCCGTGATCCCTCCAGCTTTGCTTGGTTGTTATTCAAGACTTCTAAGCATTCTCAAGTGAGTACATAGTCCCCTCTTTTACTGTTTTCAAATGTTTTGGGGTGATACACATGTGCCTACTTGTTACTTTCGTGCTTTTCATGCTTTTGTATCATATACTTGCTATGTTCATTAGTACACATATAGTACATGATTTCAATTATGTTTTGCTATGTATGTTCACTTAGCATGCTAGCACATTGTTTTTCATATTTTACATTTTTGTTGCATATGTTCATCCAGCATATGGACACATTGATTTACACTGCATTTTTGTTGCATATGTTCACCCATCATATGGACACATTGTTTTACATTTCTACTTTGTATGTTCACTTAGCATACTTAAGTACATTATTTTCATATAACATGCTCATATTTGGTATGACATTTGGTTTGTTTGACGGGTCATAAATACATTCATTAACACCGATCATACCGTTCGTTAGTAGGTAGTGGTACCATAGGAATTGACAACTCCCATTCCTGAAATCCTAGGTTTGTTTGGGTGGAAGGATTGACCGAATTCGATATTCAGAGTTTAGATGAACCTTTAACTTGTTAGGGGTTTGTCGCCACAGTCGCAAGGCTTGAATGTAGACGTTTAACATTACCGCATAGGTGTTTGTATTAGTAAAGCATGCATTTATTTTACAAAACATAACTTTTTATTTAAACTATGATTTATTTCAATACATTGTTTTGTGCATTTTACATATGGTTTGAGTAAACACTTTTATTTTCCATACATAATATTTGATTATACATGAACATGAATTACATTCGACATTGTTCACACATAAACATTTTGACATTGGTTTAAACAATTCATTTGGTGGTTTGTTTGGGTAAGTGATTTAAATAACGAGGCGTGTGTAATATGATAAAAGCATGGTGGATACGCCGCTGGTGCTTCCTATATATAACTGCTTTTATGATATTACATATCGTAGCGTTATTTAAACCATTTCAATTAGACATATTACATTTTATACAAATAACATATCTTCATAAAACATTGTTTTACAAATAACATATTTATACAAACTCATTTTACTTGGTTTTCATTTAACCTTGTATCTTTCTTTTACATCATCTGATTTCTTATCAATTTTCGTATAGTTTATAAAAGAAAACCTTTTTAAGGTTCATGACTAACTTTTGTTAAACATTTTCTTTAAACTTATGTCACACCCCCAAATTCCACAAGCGGAGTATCAACGCTTGGAGGCGTGACATGACCAGGATCGAGCCACCAATCATATTGAACAACATAATTAAGTAAATAAAACCAACCACAATACAATTGGTGACCAAAAGAGAGTAACCGATTCTAAGTTAACAGCGGAAGCATAAGATGTTAAACCAAAACATAAGTTCGTAGTTCATAAGTTTAAAGGTCCAAAACACAAGTTCCATAAGTTTATAAAGTTTAATTATTAAGTACGGGACATAACAGACCGCATCCCACAACGACTTCTTCCTCGTGCAAGCTCCGTATACATCTAGCGACCTGTAAGGCATCTAACAACGAGTCAACAACAAAGTTGAGTGAGTTCACGGTTGGTTGATTAGTTTTAAGTTGTTTCTGAAAACGTGGTTTGACTTTCGTTGGCTTATTTGCTGTGGGGGTTACCCCATAGTTGAAAGTATGTTTAACCAGCTCCTTTTATTACCCAAAATTTCATTCAAACAATTCTCAATCAACAACATACAATCTCTATTTACCAAACTTGTAAAAAATAAGCATAAACCATAAACTTAGGAACTTGAATATTTGTGAAAAAATGTAGTAACTCATTAACACATTTAGTAAGTCTTGTTACCTTCTAAAATGCGATTAGTTCTTTAAAAACTTTATTTTTAAAGAGTTTGAATATTTACAACTTCTAGTCATATTTTCTAAAAACATTTCTTTGTGAAATTTTCTTATTACACAAGTGTTTCTACACTTGTTTATCCACCAAAAATGTGTTAAGTTTATGTAAGATCCAAGTTTTAACAAAACTCGTACTTTTCACTTGGTTCTTTCGAAAAACCACTCATGGATCTTTAGATCTACAAGGTTGTAACTTATTTTGATCTTTATTTTCCAAGAGAACACTTTTTTGTTCAAGTTCATAGTTTATGTGTGGATGATTCCATCATCCTACACATCTCTAACTTTTACATCTTGCTAGTTCATGTCTTTAAAGATGATCTAGCAAGACCATATGATGAACCACATCATTTTAACTAGCATACAACAAACAACAAGCATAGCAACACAAGAATAACATGATTTCTTCATTATTTTAACCATACTTCATCACTAGTTAGTTTATGTTCCAAGACTTGTTTATGTTGGTTTAGAGTTCTTATCATTTCATCATACTTTTACTATTAACCACCAAAAATATGAAGAGGATGAAGATCTAAGACACTTACTACTAGCACAAGGCTAGGGGAGTTCAAGTGCGTAAAAGTGATGGATAAAAGAAAACGAGAGAGGTCCTTGAGCTTCCGAATACACCAAGCTCACTTGTATGATCTCTTACACCTTTGGATGAGTGTAGATCGCTTGAAGAAAAACTTGAAGGTGGTCATGGTGGGTATGGTGGTGGCGGCCGAACACAAGGAAGAAGGAGGAGAAAGTTTGCAAGTGTTGTTGATGTTTGAGAGTGAAATGATCATGACTCTTGTGCACTTATATAGACCATGTTTTATCTTTAACCACTATATAACATGTTCTTTATCCACCAACATCAATAAATAAAATAATGAAAAGAATTGTGGGGGTGTCCCATTCCACATAACCGGTTCGAGTGGGGGGGGGGGGGGGGTATGGGGTTGGGTTTTAATGTTATGGTAACTAACTAGTTAGGATTTAAATGTTAAGTTAGTGGTTTATTGTGTGCTATTATTTTTAAAGTGTGTTAGGTTGTTCAGGGATCCTAACTAGCTCACAAAAATAAAAACAATGTGTTTGACAATATTTTTGTGTTCCGGGTAAAGCCCGGTTGTTCGGTTTGATACTGTTCCGGTAAAGTGCTTAGTTAATCCGTAAAGTGTCCTATATATATATTTTTGTAACACTTTTAATTCCTAACACTTAGGAAAGCATACCGGACTATTTAGTAACTTTTCTGTACACTACTAGTATGTTAGCAAGCACATGTAAGTATAACACAGAAATCAGAAAGCAGTTAAGTAATTCCACACAGTCGTCAAGCACTTTAATTATCATTAATAAATTGTACAGATATATGGAACCATGAGGGTTGTCACATTCTCCCCCTGTTAAGAAAATTTTGTCCCGAAATTTAGCTCGTGGTTACTGAGGAAGCTAGTTATGTTGCATTGGTTTCCTGGTTTTCCTGGGGTGTCACAACTTACAAGTCATGAATCATATTTTAATAAAACCTATGTATCTCACATGCATTTTTATGCTAACATACCTATTTTCATATGTGTTTCAGGTGCTGTTGTTTGATGATTTTGATGCAAACATAGGATTGGATTTGGGGCTTAGTGACAATAAAGATGCAAGACTAGTTAATTATGTTATGTTTCTTGTTATTAAGACATTGTAACCTCTTTTAATTTAATAAAACAAAACTTTAATTTCCATGTGTTATGAAACAATGATTCTGCCACTCGACTCCCTGACGTTTCCACCGCGATTTATTGTTTTACGCGGTCGGGGTGTGACAGGTGTGTCGAAAACAAGTTTATTCGATCGCAGGGACTATTTATGACAAACTGCGAAAGTCTACCGATTTGTATAGTAAGGAACATTCCGGAACTTGATCATAACCTAAACATACCCTAAATATCCTTTACATATCTTAGAAATAGGCTTTGAGGGTTCGGTATGCGAAAATATGCTTATTTGATCAACATGGACTAAAAGCGTCAAAAAGTGCATAGGTTTGTATTTACGCGTATATCTTACGTTATGAACATATCCGAAGATCCAAAAGTTTTTGTAATCATTAAAATATTTTATTGTAGTGATTGGAATGCAAAAATACCATTCGTCACATAATTTGGATCGTTTTCGCGTCCGTTTAAGTTTTCATCGTAATTAACCGAATAACGTGATTGTACGGCCAAACGAACTGACATCCGCGATGTTTTCAAGCATATTTCGTGTTCCCTATGCCTTAACATCATTATAGAGCCTTGAAATGGGGTTAACGGGGCTTAAACGCTTCGAAAATCAAGTTTGGAGGCTGCAAGGGCCTGTTTTGCCATTTTGAAACTTCAGAGGGGGGGCCGTGGCGTATGGCGACGCCTGAGGGTGTTTGTTGTCGCGTACGGCGAGGCCCTATCTGGACAGAAACATTGAATCTGGTTAAAACAGCATGTTCTCATGGTTTTAATCCCTGATTTAGCATACCATGAGCTTGTTTTTGGACTCCCCTTTTATTAGAATCTATGGGCCACGTGTGTATGGCCAAGTTCATGCCTTGATTCTTGCAAAAACACATGTAATGATCTTGTGAATTCAAGCTTCCTATAAATACCCATCAAGTTTCATTCTTGTTCCTTGCTCAAATTGATCTAATTTGCTCTAAGTTGAAGCTAAGGCTTCATACCTGAGTATTTTAGTTCAATTCTTCCTAGATTGGACCCTTTGTAAGCTTCTTTCATGCTTGTTTATGCTTTTCAAGCATGAAAGTCAAACAGTGTTTGACTTTCTGCTTTGACCATGAATTGGTCAAGTCAAATTTCAATCGAACTTTGCAACGTGAGCGTAATCACAATGGTTATAGTCCCTTGTGACTATACCTACTGATTACCACGTTGATTAGTCGAAGTGACGAGTCAAAGTTTAGGTCAAAATGCCGATTATGCGCATTTTGCAACGAAGCTATTTTCGGGTATCAAAACACTTTGTGTTGATATCAAACCTGTTTTCTAACTTAGTTAAACATGTTTAACTCGTCACTTTTAGTCAGCGCTTGTATAGGGTCGTAAGTCAAGCGGTCTTGACAACCGCTTAGACTTTCGAACCTGACCCGTTTGGTCGATCGTTAGGATCCAACCAAGCATATTTTTGTGACCATAGTTGTATAGGGAATAACATTCTGAGATTATACCTTATGGTCACTTAGTTTAATTAGTTGTATGATAGGTAGTTTATATGTCTTAGGTAAATGACCAAAATGCCCTTTTCATGTAACTTAAATTTTGTCACTTAAACTGATTATGAAACATATTTAAACATGTTAGGGCATATAATACTTGTCATAGGACTAGTTAGGCATCTCGAACGCGCATTCGTGCAAACGACGCGTTAAAGTAGCGTAGACTACCTTAACGGGTCATAACGGGTCGTAAGCACTTAGGATAGGTTCCGATTTAGAATGCAGGCTTTGTTAAATCATATCACATGAGTTCCAATACTCATTTGGTTTACGAGACCTCATTCTACCCGATCTTCCGATTTAGGTACCGATTTTTTAACATAGTGATTCCATACTAGGTGCCACTTGATTCCTTGATTTCCGAGCTTTGTTAAGACACTTAATCAGGGATACTTACAATCTCAAGTGAGTACATAGTCCCCTCTTTTACGTTTCAAATGTTTTGGAGTGAAACATATGTGCCTATTCGTTATTTTCATGAATTCGACTATATGATTACACATGCATAGTACTTATCTTTTAACGAATTGAACTATTATCCATGGCTTAAGCACTAATTCCCAAAGTTTGTTAGAACTATTTGTTCATTTATACTGTTACTTATACATTCATTAACAATGATCAAGCCGATTGGTAGTACGATGTAGCGCTATAGGACTAGACACCCCATTCCTGTAACACCTGTGTCATTTCAACCATCAAACAAATGCCCACCCAGTGAAATATTGTATTTCATACTTGGGATTTGTAAAAATATGTGTATCGTTTACACATATCAATTCATGTTCGATTTCAAGCTCTAAATCGCTTTCTGGAAGGTTATACGCGCACTAATGCGTAAATATAACCAGTTTAATGCAACGAACACTCCGGAATAGTGAAATAGGCTTAACATACCTTAAATAACCTTTACATAACTTAGAAATAAGTTTTGAAGGCTTTAGTATGGCAAAAACAAGTTAATTCGCTTACAGGGACTAAAGTTGACAAACTGCGAAAGTATGCCAATTTGAACTGTAACAGACATTCCGGAACTTGACCATAAGTTAAACACACCTTAAATATCCTTTACATGGCTTAGAAATAGGCTTTGAGGGGTTCGGTGTGCTAAAATAAACTTTTGGGTCATTCAGGGACTAAAAGTGTCAAAAAGTGCACAAGTTTGCATTTTCGCGCATAACTTACGTTCTGAATACATCCGGACATCCAAAAATTTATGTGAGCATGACTACATTATATTTTAGTGTTCGCCTTAAGAAAAATCCATTCGTCACGTCATTTGGATCGTTTTTCGCGCTTGTGCGCATTCCGTCGTAATTAAGCGAACATCGCGTTCGTACGGCTAAACGAACCGACATCCGAGATATTTTTGAGCACATTTTAAGTTCCCTATACTTTAACTTCATTTTAGAGCTTTGAAATGGGGTTAACGGGCCTTAAACGTGTCAAAAATGCATTGAAAACCAAGTTTAGGGGCTGTAGGGACCAAAACTGTAAATCTGCCAAAGTTGTTACCTTACGGACCTCAACATTGGCAGCTTTGAGGTCCGTAAAGCAAGTTCAGACCAGATGCAGAGTACTTAACAGCCTGTTTTCAGCTGTTTTGCACTCCTTAACCCCTTGCCAAGTGTCCAATCCTTATGGTGGTGAGCATTTTGAGGCACCATGACTTTCCGACAAGTGTACGCCTTGGATCATGGCACGTTTTCCAAGAAACGATCCTAACGGCTCTACTTTTCCTATAAATACCCACCCCCCTTTGGCTTAAAAACCCACAAATCTGATCATTGGGCTCTAAGTTGGAACCTTCGTTTCATACCTGAGCTATTTTGATCTGGGTTAGCATTCAGGGACCCTTCGTAAGTATTCTTTCGTTCTTTTCCTTATTTTACTGCTTTTCGAGTCAGAAAGTCAAACTTTGTTTGACTTTCAGCATTGACCGGTAATGGTCAATGCGAAGTTCGTTTGAACTTCGCAACGTGAGTGTAATCACGTTGGTTATAGTCCCTTGGGACTATGCCTACTGATTACCACGTTGTCTAGGGTCGTAGGGTAAGCGATCTAATAAATCGCTTATACCTCGAACCCGACCCAGTTTGGTCGATCATTAGGATCCGACCAAATACATTAGGTGACCATAGTAGGTAGGGAATAACCTTCCGAGGTTATACCCTATGGTCACATCGTTTAAGTAGTTGTATGATAGGTAGTTTATATGCCTTAGGTAAATTACCAGAATACCCTTTTTCATGTATAATTGGTAATTAAGCATATGTAACCTAAACTTTTGTCACGTAACTGATTATGTAACATGTTTAGGCATATAATACTTGTCATAGGACTAGTTAGGCGGTCCGAACGCGTTTCACGCGCACGACGCGTTAAAGTAGCATAAGCTTCCTAAACGGGTCGTAATGGGTCGTAAACAATTATGATAGGTTTCATTTAGTATGTAGGCTTTGTTAAACCATATCACACGAGTCTCCACACTCGTTTGGTTTACAAACCCTAATGCTACCCAGTCTTCCGATTTAGGTCCGGTTATTTAACATAGTTACCTATATTAGGAGCCGTTTGATTCCGAGATCTCTAGCACTGCTTGGTGGTTATCTTTAGACAACTGAGCAATCTCAAGTGAGTACATAGACCCCTCTTTTACTGTTTTCCAAACTGTTTTGGGGTGGAACACATGTGCCTACTTGTTACTTTCATGCTTTCCTGTTTTGACATCATATACTTGCTATGTTCATTAGTACATTATAGTACATGATTTCATTACATTTCCTGCTAGGTGTGCCCATTGTGTGCATTACTTAGTACATTGTTTTACATGACATTTCCTGCTAGGTGTGCCCATTGTGTGCATTACTTAGTACATTGTTTTACATGACATTTCCTGCTAGGTGTGCCCATTGTGTGCATTACTTAGTACATTGTTTTACATTGCATTTTGTTGCATATGCTCATCCAGCATGTGAACACATTATACTACATTTTGAACCGTTGTATCTATGAACCGTTTGTATCTGTGAACCGTGTGAACCGTATTTGACATAGACATTTCGGCATAGACATTTTAACATGATTGACATTTGATCATGCATTTCCCACAAAACATAACTTTGATTTAAACCAAGTTTTACTTCAATACGTTGTTTTTGTGTATATGGTTTAGTTGAGACATTTCACTTGCCATACATGATATTTTGACATAGACATTTGACATGGATATTTGACATAGACATTTTGACATTAGTTTGGTTTGATTAAGTGATTAAGTAACGATGCGTGTGTAATATGATACAAGCATGGTGGATACGCCGCTGGTACTTCCTATATATAAGTGTTTGTATGGTATTACATATTGTAGCGTTATTTGAATCATTTCAGTTTGATACATATGACATTTTATACAAATAACATACTTTTCACAAGACATTGTTTTACAAACAACCTATCTTATACAAATCCATTTTACTATGGTTATTCATTTAACCATACATTATTCATTTATTGTATACATATCATCTGAACTCATTGTTTTTCAAATGATTTACAAAACAAAGCAAATTACAAGGTTCATGACTAAACATTTTCTCAAACATAAGTCATGGAACCTATTTTCACAAAACCTATGTATCTCACAGGCATTTTTATGCTGACGTACCTATTTTCACATGTGTTTTTCAGGAGCTGTTGCATAAGATGATCAAGATACATATAGGCAGACTTGGGCTTTAGTGACAATAAAAGATGCAAGACTAGTTAATTTTGTTGTATTTCCTTAATTGATTAGACATTGTATCACTTTTAATTAATAAAACGAAACTTCAATTGCCATGGATTTGAAACATTAAATTCTGTTACAACACTCCCCGATGTTTCCGCCACGTTTCGTATGTTCTACGTGGTCGGGGTGTGACAGAAAAGATGGTATCAGAGCCAATGGTTATAGGGAATTAGGTTATTAGTAATGCTTTGACCTAGTCTATAACTTTCTTAGGACCCTAACGCGAGTTTACTTGCGTTTAGTCATAAAACAATACCGTCACCTATCCTTAGGCGACTACCACAACAAGAACATAATTTTTCGAAACCGTTTTGAAAACTAATCATCTGTTCTAGGATGGTTTATTGTAAGGTTTTGAACCATCTGTTGTATGGTTTTGAACCCCTTTGAGTTTTCAAAAATCTCGTCAAGGTTTTGGGTTTTAAATAATGTGAACACATGCAAACTGGAAGGGTGAATGCCTGTATTCTGGGTTTTCTGTCTAGGCAAGCACTTCGTATACATCTCATCAGACGCGAGACCAGTTGTGCTTACCTGGGAATTCTTGGGATGAGTGTTCACTTATAGGCGAGCATGTCTTCGCTATACATTATTTTTGACCTATTTACTTTAATCATCGAGGTCGTTTGTTGCTTTGTAGTAACAAACAAATGACCACCATCCTTGCATTCATCAGATTTGTTTCACCTCATTCGTTTCGTCTAACTCTCTCACTCGTTTCTTTTCATGTTTCCTCTTTTAGAATGCCTCCTCGACGCGAGAACCAGATAGCGACTGCCGAACTGGCAGAAATCATTGCACAGCAAATGGCTGCTCAATTCCCAAACCTCTTTGCTCAATGGAATCAAGCCAACAACAACAACAATGGTCCATGCAATTTCAAGAGTTTCAACTCGGCTAAACCACTCAAGTTTAGTGGTTCTGAGGGAGCGACTGGGCTTCTTCAATGGTTCGAGAGCATTGAGAATACTTTCCGCCACGTGCAGTGTCCTGACAATCGCAAGGTCGAGTTCTCTTCGAGTGTGTTCCAGAAGAGGGCCCTTACGTGGTGGAACGGGGTGATGAGAGATCGTGGTGCAGAAGTTGCTCTAGCACAGACATGGGCCGAACTTAGGGCTCTCATGATGAAGGAGTTTTGTCCTCGTCACGAGATCAGGGCTTTGGAAAGGGAATTTGATGATCTTAAGCAAGACAGCGGTGAGCATCGAGCCTACACGGACCGTTATGAGGAGTTAAGTCTGTTATGCCCAAACATGGTCACGCCTTTGGATAAGGCGATCGAAAAGTACATTGATGGCCTTCCCGACTCAATACAAGACATTTTGACTGGTAGCAACCCTACTACTGTTAGGCAGACCATTGAGTTATCTGCAACCTTGACTGAATCGCAGATCAGGAAACGTAAGCTTTTCCGAAAGGGTGACAAGAAACTGGTCGAGGAATCGAAACCAATCGAGGAATCAAAGACCATGGATGAACAGACTGGATCCTCTAAGAAGTCAAAGAAGCGAAAGGCTTCTCAGAACTTCGCCGTGGTCGCTCACAATGATCAAGCCGTCCCCAACCAACCAGCTCAACCCCCTGCCAGGAAACCCTACAAAGGAACTGCACCCATGTGCAACCAATGTGGCCTACATCATCATGCTGGTGTGAAGTGCCGCACATGCCAAGTTTGCGGACTTATAGGTCATACAGTGAGGGTTTGCCCAACAGCAGCAGCACCAAATCAGATTAACAACAATCCTGCTCAAGCTCGTTTCCCACTGGGATCTTGCTACAACTGTGGCGAGATGGGCCATTTTAGTAGAAATTGCCCAAGACTTGCTGATGCAAATCCAGCGCAGGGATGAGTATCTGACCGATAGAAGATAACGCTGTTTAGAAAATAATCGAGCCTTGTGTATTATTTTCTTTTATCACAATCTATGAAACCGTTGTTGTTATTGTTGTTTATAAATAAATCTTTCATTTACATTTCAATATGTTTATGTGGTTGCATGTATAAACATATCCCCTACAATACCGACAATCAAGGAACCGCATTCCTTGAAGAACAGACTACTTCCAAATTTCTTCCCTTGTATAATCTCTTGCGTTTCCACGAAAATCCTAAGTACCCGTTTCTTCCAAGAGAAACGATGTACGAGGCGCCAAGTTAATAGCAATCAATAACAAGAAAAATAACAATTAAACAATTATGTGGTTATGTGCTTATGTGTTATCCTTTATGTGTCATGTAATCCAATTTATGTTATTCAAATACTCGTGAAATCTTACATATCTTTGTGCAAGAGATTCATAGTAGGATACCCAAAGGTACTACTTAAATCCTTAATGGACTTCTACGTTGTAGTTAAAGTCCCTTGGATTATTATGTACTACCTCAAAATTTGACCCCTTTAGTGGTCTAGTTAAACAGATTGATCCAAAAATCTGGTTAGGGATATCATGTGATGATATAGCTGAAAGGACTCCTTAGTGGCCTAATTAAGAAGATCCTCTGTTGATCTAATTAAAAGGACCCTATGGTAGTCTAGTCACTCTCATCTCAGGTTTGATATCTTTCCCCACAACATTCCAAAACAAACTGTGCGGACTGTGCAAGGAATTACGTAATTATGGATGCATACATAATTATGGAATTTAGTGCACAGAAATCACAGCAAGTTCTATCATGTATCAAGAGTTAACCCTATTCATTTCCAATTCTGATGAAGCATCCGTTGAGGAAAAATGAACTAGCTATTCATTTTTCACTTCTGAAGAATATCCGTTGAGGAAATGAATATCCGTTGTTTATCTTTTCATTTCCATTCTGAAAAATAACCGTTGAGGAAAATGAATTATCCATTCATTTTCGTTCTAAAGAATATCCGTTGAAGAAATGAATATCCGTTGTTTTTCTTTTCATTTCCATTCTGAAGAATAACCGTTGAGGAAAATGAATTATCCATTCATTTTCGTTCTAAAGAATATCCGTTGAGGAAATGAATATCCGTTGTGTAATCCTTCATTTCCAACTCTGAGGAAGCAACCGTTGAAAATGACTCCGTTAGTTCATTTTCGTTTCTGAAGATTTATCCGTTGAGGAAATGAATATCCGTTGTGTAATCCTTCATTTCCAACTCTGAGGAAGCAACCGTTGAAAATGACTCCGTTAGTTCATTTTCGTTTCTGAAGATTTATCCGTTGAGGAAATGAATATCCGTTGATTTTTCTTTCATTTCAAATTCTGAAGAACAAACCGTTGAGGAAAATGACTCCGTTTGTTCATTTTCGTTCTGAAGAATATCCGTTGAGAGAAATGAATATCCGTTGATTTTTCTTTCATTTCAAATTCTGAAGAACAAACCGTTGAGGAAAATGACCCCGTTTGTTCATTTTCGTTCTGAAGAATACCCGTTGAGAGAAATGAATATCCGTGGATTATTCCTTCATTCCCATTTCTGACAAAGAATCCGTTGAGAAAAAAATGAATCATCCATTCATTTTCACTTCTGAAAAATATCCGTTGAGAAAAAAATGAATCATCCATTCATTTTCACTTCTGAAAAATATCCGTTGAGGAAAATAATCAGATTATGCTACATATCTTTGATGACTATTTGAAACAAAGTCATAGACAGACTCCTACGAATTAATTTCGGGACGAAATTTCCTAAAGTAGGGGAGACTGTAACACCTGTGTCATTTCAACCATCAAACAAATGCCCACCCAGTGAAATATTGTATTTCATACTTGGGATTTGTAAAAATATGTGTATCGTTTACACATATAAATTCATGTTCGATTTCAAGCTCTAAATCGCTTTCTGGAAGGTTATACGCGCACTAATGCGTAAATATAACCAGTTTAATGCAACGAACACTCCGGAATAGTGAAATAGGCTTAACATACCTTAAATAACCTTTACATAACTTAGAAATAAGTTTTGAAGGCTTTAGTATGGCAAAAACAAGTTAATTCGCTTATAGGGACTAAAGTTGACAAACTGCGAAAGTATGCCAATTTGAACTGTAACAGACATTCCGGAACTTGACCATAAGTTAAACACACCTTAAATATCCTTTACATGGCTTAGAAATAGGCTTTGAGGGGTTCGGTGTGCTAAAATAAACTTTTGGGTCATTCAGGGACTAAAAGTGTCAAAAAGTGCACAAGTTTGCATTTTCGCGCATAACTTACGTTCTGAATACATCCGGACATCCAAAAATTTATGTGAGCATGACTACATTATATTTTAGTGTTCGCCTTAAGAAAAATCCATTCGTCACGTCATTTGGATCGTTTTTCGCGCTTGTGCGCATTCCGTCGTAATTAAGCGAACATCGCGTTCGTACGGCTAAACGAACCGACATCCGAGATATTTTTGAGCACATTTTAAGTTCCCTATACTTTAACTTCATTTTAGAGCTTTGAAATGGGGTTAACGGGCCTTAAACGTGTCAAAAATGCATTGAAAACCAAGTTTAGGGGCTGCAGGGACCAAAACTGTAAATCTGCCAAAGTTGTTACCTTACGGACCTCAACATTGGCAGCTTTGAGGTCCGTAAAGCAAGTTCAGACCAGATGCAGAGTACTTAACAGCCTGTTTTCAGCTGTTTTGCACTCCTTAACCCCTTGCCAAGTGTCCAATCCTTATGGTGGTGAGCATTTTGAGGCACCATGACTTTCCGACAAGTGTACGCCTTGGATCATGGCACGTTTTCCAAGAAACGATCCTAACGGCTCTACTTTTCCTATAAATACCCACCCCCCTTTGGCTTAAAAACCCACAAATCTGATCATTGGGCTCTAAGTTGGAACCTTCGTTTCATACCTGAGCTATTTTGATCTGGGTTAGCATTCGGGGACCCTTCGTAAGTATTCTTTCGTTCTTTTCCTTATTTTACTGCTTTTCGAGTCAGAAAGTCAAACTTTGTTTGACTTTCAGCATTGACCGGTAATGGTCAATGCGAAGTTCGTTTGAACTTCGCAACGTGAGTGTAATCACGTTGGTTATAGTCCCTTGGGACTATGCCTACTGATTACCACGTTGTCTAGGGTCGTAGGGTAAGCGATCTAATAAATCGCTTATACCTCGAACCCGACCCAGTTTGGTCGATCATTAGGATCCGACCAAATACATTAGGTGACCATAGTAGGTAGGGAATAACCTTCCGAGGTTATACCCTATGGTCACATCGTTTAAGTAGTTGTATGATAGGTAGTTTATATGCCTTAGGTAAATTACCAGAATACCCTTTTTCATGTATAATTGGTAATTAAGCATATGTAACCTAAACTTTTGTCACGTAACTGATTATGTAACATGTTTAGGCATATAATACTTGTCATAGGACTAGTTAGGCGGTCCGAACGCGTTTCACGCGCACGACGCGTTAAAGTAGCATAAGCTTCCTAAACGGGTCGTAATGGGTCGTAAACAATTATGATAGGTTTCATTTAGTATGTAGGCTTTGTTAAACCATATCACACGAGTCTCCACACTCGTTTGGTTTACAAACCCTAATGCTACCCAGTCTTCCGATTTAGGTCCGGTTATTTAACATAGTTACCTATATTAGGAGCCGTTTGATTCCGAGATCTCTAGCACTGCTTGGTGGTTATCTTTAGACAACTGAGCAATCTCAAGTGAGTACATAGACCCCTCTTTTACTGTTTTCCAAACTGTTTTGGGGTGGAACACATGTGCCTACTTGTTACTTTCATGCTTTCCTGTTTTGACATCATATACTTGCTATGTTCATTAGTACATTATAGTACATGATTTCATTACATTTCCTGCTAGGTGTGCCCATTGTGTGCATTACTTAGTACATTGTTTTACATGACATTTCCTGCTAGGTGTGCCCATTGTGTGCATTACTTAGTACATTGTTTTACATGACATTTCCTGCTAGGTGTGCCCATTGTGTGCATTACTTAGTACATTGTTTTACATTGCATTTTGTTGCATATGCTCATCCAGCATGTGAACACATTATACTACATTTTGAACCGTTGTATCTATGAACCGTTTGTATCTGTGAACCGTGTGAACCGTATTTGACATAGACATTTCGGCATAGACATTTTAACATGATTGACATTTGATCATGCATTTCCCACAAAACATAACTTTGATTTAAACCAAGTTTTACTTCAATACGTTGTTTTTGTGTATATGGTTTAGTTGAGACATTTCACTTGCCATACATGATATTTTGACATAGACATTTGACATGGATATTTGACATAGACATTTTGACATTAGTTTGGTTTGATTAAGTGATTAAGTAACGATGCGTGTGTAATATGATACAAGCATGGTGGATACGCCGCTGGTACTTCCTATATATAAGTGTTTGTATGGTATTACATATTGTAGCGTTATTTGAATCATTTCAGTTTGATACATATGACATTTTATACAAATAACAAACTTTTCACAAGACATTGTTTTACAAACAACCTATCTTATACAAATCCATTTTACTATGGTTATTCATTTAACCATACATTATTCATTTATTGTATACATATCATCTGAACTCATTGTTTTTCAAATGATTTACAAAACAAAGCAAATTACAAGGTTCATGACTAAACATTTTCTCAAACATAAGTCATGGAACCTATTTTCACAAAACCTATGTATCTCACAGGCATTTTTATGCTGACGTACCTATTTTCACATGTGTTTTTCAGGAGCTGTTGCATAAGATGATCAAGATACATATAGGCAGACTTGGGCTTTAGTGACAATAAAAGATGCAAGACTAGTTAATTTTGTTGTATTTCCTTAATTGATTAGACATTGTATCACTTTTAATTAATAAAACGAAACTTCAATTGCCATGGATTTGAAACATTAAATTCTGTTACAACACTCCCCGATGTTTCCGCCACGTTTCGTATGTTCTACGTGGTCGGGGTGTGACAATTCCTGTTGTATGGAATGTCAGAAACCAAAATTTTAACCAAATAGAATTGCCTTTGTGGTATTTCTATCGTCTCTAAAGTGTAGTTTGATGCACTAAGGCTTGAATGTATTACCAAATCGCGATATATTGTATATTTCGATATACTACCAACGTGATACTGTTTTGCTAAAGCATAGTTTGATATGCTATTGTTTACTAAAGTATAATTTGATATACTACCAAATCATGATTTAGGTATATTTCGATATACTACCAACGTGATACTGTTTTACCAAAGTATAATTTGATATACTACCGACTCTATTATTTCACAAACTAAAGTATATTTGGATATACTACCAAAGCATAGTTGATGTGCTATCTTCAAACCAAAGCATAGTTGATATGCTATTTTTCAAACCAAAGCATAGTTTGATATGTTATTTAAAAAACCAAAGTATAATTTGATATACTAACGATGTTTTTCATTCTTAAACCATAGTATACTTGTGATATACTACTAAATCTATTATTTCATAAACCAAAGTATATTCTAATATACTATCAATTTAACTATTTCATAACTAAAGTATATTTAGATATACTGCTCATCCGCTTATCTCAAAACCAAAGTATATTTTTGTATATACTATAAACATTTTACCAAAACGACGCATTTTAGAAACAAAACTTTTACAAGGATTCATGACTTTTTTTGAAAACATAAAACCTTTTCCTGTGTTATCCAAAGCCATGAATCTAATTCACAAATACTATGTTACTCACAGTCATTTTTATGCTGACGTTTTATTTTCACATATGTTTCGGGTGCTACTATGTGATGATTATTGATGCATGCTACACATAGGATGGACTCGTGCCTTAGCGACTTTAAAACTTGAAAGACAATTATTTGTATTTATCAAAAACAATGAGTTCATTAATGGAATAAAACAAATCTTTAATCACCATGTGTTGTGAAACAATGATTCTGTTACGACACTCCCCGACGTTTCCGCCGCGGTTTGTTGTTTTACGCGGTCGGGGTGTGACAAGAGGTGCCTAAATGAAGACTTTAATCTTCTACTTCTTGCTTGACATATATGATATAGTATACTCTATATAATATTCAGGTATTACTCAAACAAACCGAACCCTTGATGATGAACAAGTGAACATTATCAAGTTAGTAAGTGTATCATCTAAACATCATATGTGATAGATGATTATTTTCATATGGCTAAGTTCATGATATTTAAATTCCGAATCTATAATATTCCGTTATTCCCTAAACTCATACATCTATGTTCCTTTGTGTAGAAGGACAAGGTGCTCCAAATTAATCCATCAACCACCAACGCTCACGGGATAACAAGTAGGAAAGCTTGCAAAAACCGTGAGTATACTCGATCTCGTTTTCCTTTTTATCACTTTGGGATGCAACATGTATGTTATACAAAATTACACAACACATGAAACTATTTTAAACTCTATACATGCTTAACATGAAACTATATTATGCTTGTTTAGACTTGTTATGCTAATGTAAACTATTTGTGTCGATATATGCTTCATTAACTTTGCTAGCCTACCTTAACAATTATAGCGCTATAGGAGTAATGCACCGCCCACGATTCTTGGGATATTGTTAAGTCAAACACGTTAACCTCCGTTTATTCTATTTGGGATAGGCTATTTTAACGCATTGGAATCTTGGGTTTGAATATATAAGTACACCGTTTCAGCATGCTAGTAAACTTGCTTAATATGATTCATGTTGGATATGAGCACTTTAAACTATTTTATGCTATATTATGCTATGTAACAAAAACTTGTATACTCTCCTTTGCTTTTGCATTGAACCCTATTTTAATACATGTTGCAGGTTGATTGATGAGTTGATGTTCAAGAAGAAATGCAATTTAGGTGGACATAGATACACACCTAGATTAATCTATCTTTTATCGTTATGTTACAATTTGAAACAATGTTGTTATTTCTATTTGAAACTTGTATAACAATTAGTCTTGAAATGAATTTTGAATTAAATAAATATTGTCACATAGTGTTATGAAGTCTCTTGCAATCTCTTTTTTGTCTCATCCTGATGTTTCCGCCATCGGTTGGGGTGTGACATACATACGCGCTCTCCCAGATTGTGTTGTCAATTTTGTTCAAGCAAGGAAACCTGCTACCATTGAGGAAACCTTCCTACTCAGAGCTGAGATCAATGACAAGCAAGTTTTGGCTGGTTATTTCAAGACCTCAACAAAGAGTCTGAATCAAGCAACTGCTACTCTCGTATCTGAAACCGCAACACCTCAAGCTTCGAAGTCTTCACGCCAGAATCGCAAGCGCAAGGGTAACAACAACAAGAACTGTGCTCAACTGTCGCTCCTCTTAACGTTGTTCCTGCCCAATCCAATCAGAACCAGAATCGTCAAGTCACAGCACCTACGACCAACGCACCGCCTGCTAAGCGTGCGTACACTGGTCCTCATCCTCTGTGCCCTACTTGCACCTATCATCACCCAGTTGGGGTAGCTTGCCATTTCTGTGTCCACTGCAACATCTATGGACACTTCACAGCGAACTGTCGCACTGGCCCACGTCAACAAGCTCAAGCTCCAGCACTACCAGCTCCACTCCCTGCTCCTCAGGGTAACCAAGCAGCTCCTGCTCCCGCTGCTCATGCACGAGCCTGCTATTCTTGCGGTGACCCGAACCATTTCGCTAATGTCTCCCTGAACTATGTGGTGAAGCAAGAGCCACAGCAACCACCGCAACAGCAGCAACATCAACAACAACAGCAACAGCCATAACAACAAGCAGCCCGCGGACGAGCCTTCAATATCAATGCTCGACAGGCTCAAACTGACAACAATGTTGTCAATGGTACGTTTCTCGTTAACAGCATTTATGCTTCGTGTTTATTTGATACTGGAGCCGATAACTGTTTTGTGTCGTTTGAATTCGAGAAGCTCCTAAACCGTAAACGCGCTAACCTCTCAACGACGTTCGACGTCGAAATTACCACCGGAAGAACCGTCACCGTTAGCTCTATTCTTCGTGATTGTACTCTTAAACTCAACAATCACGTCTTCCTGATCGATCTCATCCTGATGCAACTTGGTAGTTTTGATATCATTGTAGGCATGGATTTTCTTCGAGAAAATCGTGCTGAAGTTGTTTGTTTCGAAAAGATGATCCGTTTCTCTCTTTAAAACGATGACCAACTCTGTGTCTATGGTAAAGTATCTTCGAAGGAACTGAAACTCATGTCGTGCATTCAAGCAAGTAAGTATCTCCGAAAGGAATACAAGGCTTTCTAGGCGCACATCGTAGTAACAGAGAAAGAAAAGAAAGTGATGGAAAAGGTGCCTGTGGTTTGTGATTTTCCTAATGTCTTTCCTGACGATCTACCTGGTTTACCTCCAATTCGTGATATTGATTTTCATATCGACCTCATTCCTAGAGCTAACCCTGTCGCTAAAGCCCCTTATCGTCTCGCTTCGTCAGAAATGCGTGAACTCTCTAGTCAACTCCAGGAATTACTTGATAAAGCCTTCATAAGCCCTAGCACATTGTCATGGGGAGCACCTGTCCTTTTCGTCAAAAAGAAGGATGGATCGTTTCTAATGTGCATCGACTATAGGGAACTCAATAAGCTTACTATCAAGAATCGCTATCCTCTACCCCGAATCGACGATTTGTTTGATCAATTGCAAGGCGCTACGTATTTTTCCTAGATCGATTTACGCTCTGGCTATCATCAATTACAAATTCAGGAGGAAGATATCCCTAAAACCGCTTTTCAAACTCGCTAAGGCCATTATGCCCTTTGGACTTACCAACGCACCAGCGGTTTTTATGGATTTGATGAATCGCGTGTGTAAACCCTTTCTCGACCGCTTCGTCATCGTGGTCATTGATGATATCCTTATCTATTCCAAGTCAAAATCCGAACACGCGTAACACCTCCGTTTGGTTCTCGAACTCTTGCAAGAAAATCGCCTCTACGCCAAGTTCTCCAAGTGTGAATTTTGGCTCGAGGAGATTGAATTTCTTAGCCACATTGTTAATAGTCAAGGCATTCATGTCGATCCCGCAAAGATTGAAGCAGTTAAAAGTTGGATTACGCCGAAAACCCCGTCTGAAGTTCGTTCTTTCCTCTGATTGGCGGGTTATTATCGCCGATTTATCGCTGATTTCTTAAAAATCGCCGTTCCTCTCACCGCTCTCATGCATAAAGACAAGACTTTTGTTTGGGGAACCGAACAAGAGGATGCCTTTCAAACTCTAAACGTATGCTTTGCAACGCTCCCGTACTCGCGCTACCCGATGGAAACGATGACTTTGTGGTCTATTGCGATGCCTCAAACCTCGTTCTTGGTTGTGTTCTAATGCAACGAGACAAGGTTATCGCATATGCAACTCGTCAGCTCAAGGTCCACGAGAAGAACTACACAACCCACGATCTCGAACTAGGTGCAGTTGTTTTTGCATTAAAGATTTGGCGACACTACCTGTATGGTACTAAGTGTATGGTCTTCACCGACCATAAAAGCCTACAACACATCTTAAATAAAAAAGAACTGAATATGCGCAAACGCAGATGGGTTGAACTTCTCAATGACTATGACTGTGAGATACGCTACCACCCAGGCAAAGCAAATGCCGTTACCGATGCTCTTAGCCGGCAAAGCTATTTACATAGTGTTCGTAATGTTCAAACCCAACACGACCTCGAAGCTCTTATTCGTGACGCTCAACACGCCTATTTTACCGAACGCACTTTGAAGGAAGAAAGAATTCTTGGAACCAAAAACCAATTAGTGAATAAACCGAATGGTATTTTTCACTATCTCGACCGAATTTGGATCCCCGGTCGCAATAACCTTCCGGAGATATTGCTGACTGAAGCCCACAAATCCCGATATTCCATTCATCCTGGTGCCGAAAAGATGTACCAGGACCTCCGTGCCAGGTATTGGTAGCCAGGAATGAAGAAGGATATCGCTCTCTGCGTTTCGAAATGCCTGACTTGTTCAAAGGTTAAGGCTGAACATCAACGACCCTCTGGCTTACTCGAACAACCCGAGATCCCGATGTGGAAATGGGAGAGTATAGCTATGGACTTCATTACGAAACTCCCGTGCACGCCATCAGGTCACGATAGCATTTGGGTTATCGTTGATCGTCTTACGAAATCCGCCCATTTTCTACCAATACGAGAAGACTATAAGGTTGAACGATTAGCACGAATATATACCGACGAAGTCATCTGTCGATAAGGGACACCTCGTGATATCATCTCTGACCGCGATGGTCGATTTACTTCGCGCCTCTGGGAGACTTTTCAATCCCCTCTCGGTACTACTCTTAATCTCAGTACCGCATTCCATCCCCAGACCGACGGTCAGACTTAGCGCACGATTTGCACCCTTGAAGACATGCTTCTCTCGTGCGTTATAGATATTGGTGGTAATTGGGATTCGCATTTACCTTTAGTCGAATTCTCGTACAACAACAGTTATCACTCTAGCATTCAAATGGCACCAATTAAAGCATTATATGGAAGAAAATGTCGATTGCCGATTGTATGGCACGAGATCGGAGACGCGCAAATTACCGGTCCTGAGTTATTACAAGAAACGACTGACAAGATCCTCCAGATACGAGACAATCTCTTGAAAGCTCAGAGTCGTCAAAAGAGTTACGCCGATAAACGCCGCAAGCCCCTTGAGTTCAAAGTTGGTGATCACGTACTCCTAAAGGTTTCACCTTGGAAGGGGTGATCCGATTCAGCAAGAAAGGAAAGCTAGCGCCTCGATACGTTGGACCCTTTAAGATTCTGGAAAGAATTGGCAAGGTGGCCTACCGACTCGAATTACCAGAGGAACTTAGCAACGTACATCTGAATTTCCACGTTTCGAACCTCAAAAAGTGTCTAGCCGAAGAGAATTTGCATGTCCATCTCAAGGATTTGCAAGTTGATGAAACATTATGTAACACCTCGAAAATTCACGTCCTATAATGTATTGACACGTGTCGTCAGCTTGAACATGAGTAAGTTTACTTTAGAGGGACTAAAGTTGACAAACATAGAAAGTATGTGAAAATAAGGGTTCAAAATGTCAACAATGGATAAACATACTTTATAATAACCCTACATGATGTTTATAACATCAAACGAATAAATCACGGATCATACGAAGCTAAAGGTGAGAGATTACAAACTACAGGGGTTAAATGTGTCAACATGTTTAAAGATATACCTCTGAGTGACCTTTTGACAAACCCGAAGCTTTGTAACGGTTAATTATGCTCACTAGAATGCACGGTTAAAATTTCATAAAGTTTCGTCAATGTATGAGAAAGTTGTGATCAAATTCGTGTGCGAGGGTTTAATGCGTAAACGTTGAAAGTTAGACCTTTTCGGGTAACAGTTAAATTACCCGAGGGCTTAACAAAGTGGGTATATGTCTTGAGGCCCTTATAGATCAATTACGAGGGCTCAAAATGCAATAAACGAGTGTCTATACAAGATTTGAAGAGCCAAGGACCAATCTGCAATTAAACGAAAAAAATGTTTGGCTGAACTACACATGCTCGCGTAGCGCGAGCGTGAAGCTTTAAGGCGTCGCGCTACGCGAGGCCTATATCTGGACAGAAACTTTGTTACTTGGTCCCTTGTCAGCCACAAGCTTGGTGCATGAACTTTGATCGATTTTCTCACATATAATTGGCCCCTAAAACACCCCTAGGACTCTAGGGCATGTGTCAATCTTTTGTGGATGATCATAGACTTGTTTGTCAAGCACTTGTGGTGTGTAAACCCACTATATAAGACCCTTCATTGTCACAACAATTCCTCACACCAAAGTTCAAGCAATCTGATCATTGTGGAGCTTTCAAGCTGATTACAAGGCATCCTTAATCATCATTAATCATCTAGTAAGTTGCCTAACCCTTCTAAATTAATTATAGCTTAGTAATTAGCTTAAAAGTCAAACCGACGTAACTACGGTTTGACTTCAGGATTAGTTAACGATAGCTCAGTGTTATCACGAATTAAGAGTATCGTTAGATAGGTAATTATATGGGTATTAAACCCTTATAAGGGCACGTACAAATTCCAGACCTATCTAGGTCGTTTGTCGGGTCAAACGTTGACCGAAAAAGTCAACAGAAATGCAAATTATGATTTAATGCACAATTAATGATCCGAGAGGTGTGTAACCTGTTTTAACCTTAATATAACATGGTAATAAGTATAGAAACTTGTCTACGCTTGCCCGACTCGACAAATTTATGTTTAAACCCGGTTCGGAACCGAAAGGCGCAAAACCTTGACTTTTGCTTTGACTTCGGTTCTGACCCGTTTTAGTTTGATTCGAAGATGCCTTAGTGCTTCATTAGAGTAGGGTTGCATGATAGTATAAGTCTCCGTACTTGTTTCGTTGATTATCCGATTCGTTCGCGCGGTTCCGTTAAATGCTTAAAATGGACCGTAATGCCCTTATGACCATGCAACGAGAATTTTGAAAATGTGGAAGTACAATAATCTTAGTTACTGATTATTAAACATGTACGTAAATTTTCACGTCAATCGGAGGCCTAGATTAGGAGATATGCGCATTAGCGTATGTAATAAACTTTTTATTAATTAAACGGCGCGATTAACGCATAGCCTATCTAAACCCGATTTTCGGTACCAAAACTTTTACCCACTAATGTTAAATAATATTTTGGGATTTTTGAAGATTTTTAATTATTTTTAAACTGATCTTAAGCTAGGCTTATCGCCTTAATTCGGTTAATACCGAATTTACCCTTTTCGGTCATAAAATGATTTCTACAAGGAATTTTGATGCGAGTCCAATTGCTACTGATTTTAAATAATAAATGTAATGTTTTGAGCCTGTTTAACTAATCAGAAAACCCAAAATCGTATTTTGATTGTACGTCGCTTAAAACGGGTTTATACGCGTAGTATACGCGTAGTTTAGGCTTAAAACCATTTTGACACATAAGGATTATTACCAACTAATATAATCTGTTAAAAATAAGTTGTTTACTGATTAATTCAGTCCCGAACATCGGGGTTACGTTAAATCCCTTTTATAATCTCTAAAATGACCAACATACCCCTACGGGGCATAATTAATGATTAATCTCGTTTTGGGCATTATGGAAGATATCATAATGATATCACAACATATTTAAAGCATATTAACTTAGGAAGCCTGTTCGCGACCCTTATGGTTACCCGTTACGCCTCTGGCGCGTTCGGTTCGGTTTATGTAACTAGTTTGCATAAATTAGCCGAAACGGGTCAAACCTTATCCTTTTTATCTCAAAATCCAGAATGTCTTTAGTTTACCCATATTATACAAGTCTTCGAACTTGTCGGGTCTAAATCACATTCTATTCCGGTCTTCGCTTAATCATGCGTTTGAACCGTAAACCTCTCTTAAAACTAACCGGTCTAAGTTACGACTTAAATAAGACCCGTTAGTAATCTAATAGGTTAATAAAACCTTCGTTCCAGATTGAGAGCCCCAGTAGAAGTACTCGTGCTTGCTGATTAGAATATACGGCTGAGTATAAATTGCATTGCTAGCTCAGGTAAATACTTTTAACTTATTTTCCCTTATACGGGCTTGGGATACGGTATTATAAAAATACCGCTTGGTCGGGTGTAGAAACCTTTTAATCGGAGATGATTAAATTGAAAAATCCCGTTTTAATCTGTATTGATTGATAACAAATAACATTGGGGGTTAATGACCGTGTCCTGGATATCCTTGGCTCATTTTAAAAAGTGAATGGCCACGACGTAAGCACAAGGTGTAGGCAAAACACCTCTTGTTGCATATGTATAACGTATACTCACTCGTAAGGGTATCTTCTTGTGAGATTATATTTGTGGTGTGTCGATTAATCTTGTCCGGCTTGTATTGTATAATCACCGGCCCTAAATGTTGGACAACCATGTAAATCGGATACAAGATTTTTATTAATAGAATTGTCCCAAGTATAAAAGATTAATTTTGCCTCTGTGCATTTTAATCAATGTGTCAAGATATTTTTGTGTCGTTTGCACTCGAATCACTTTTCAAACTCTTTTTCCAAAATGAGTCAGTTAATTGTATTTACCAGTGTAAACTGACGTATTTTCCAAAAAGGTTAAGTGACAGGTACTATGCGTAATTGGCCGGGAGCTCAGGGCGTCACTAGGAAATCTTGCCAGTTCTAGATGCCTAAAGTCTGTTGAACAGTTTTTCTTTTATTGATCCGCCTGTGGATCCTTTACCTTCCGTTGTAATACTTTGACATTACTTATATTCGGAATGTAATATATTTATCTTTTGCTTCCGCTGTGCATTATTATATTGTGTTGTTTGACCATGATGTTGCCAACTACGTCACGATACTCCCCCACCGGGCCCACCGGTGACACGTGGAAAATTGGGGTGTGACAGGTTGGTATCAGAGCCAACACTGAGTGAATTAAACACTAGCCTTTTGTGTTTAATCTCAGTTACACAATTGCACAATCTAAACTCCTGAGTCTAGACTTAACATCGGAATATTCTCAAGCCTAATCTGGAAAATTTTACTTCCAAATTTTTATTGGATACGTCGCCAAGCGAAGAAGCCGTAATAGGAGTTCTCCACACCCGGAGCCCTGAGATGCTGAGCTTCGTACCGCGGCTAGAATGAAACGAGCACCCAAGGAGAGAGCATTCAGAAATAAAATGAAGAAGAAACTCTTTTTACAGAAGATCGTTTCCTTATTAGTCCTTATAAGGACATATTTATCTTTCAGTCCCTTCGAGGACACATTATCCCTTCAAAGACCCGCTTAGGGCAACTCTGTACTTCTATTTTCATATAATAAATTGATTAAATTAAGTTTTCATTTCTAAAAATGAAATAGGAAATGAATGGAAAATAACATCCCCTAGAAGGGAAGTGCCTACGGGCTATAATTAACGTCCTCTGAGACTAAAGACGGTGGTAGCCTACAGCTCCCTGTCAAGAAAAGGTAATGAACTTTGATTCACACCTAAATGCCTCGATCCCAGACGATCATGGCTTATAAATCAAACTTGTCCACGTGACTAAGCCTTTTGTGCTATTACTAAATGCCTCGATCCCAGACGATCATGGCTTATAAATTAAACTTGTCCACGTGACTAGGCCTTTTGTGCCATTACTAATACATGAATTGCCCTGATTCTCTGAAATCTTGGCTTATAAATTAAACTTGTCTACGCGACTAGGCCATTGTGCTATTATTAAATTATAAATTTGGATTTATGATAAAAATCCTGAATAAAATAAATATCCTTCTTTCCCTGCCAGTAGGCATTTTAAAAAAAAGAATCTTAAAGGTGAAATCTAGCCTATGCGGCCAAGATGGTGAAACCTACCCAAGAGATTCAAATCCTTGTTAACACCTAAGAACGTGTTAGCACTCCTGACAAATGTGATTGATAAAATCACAACAGTCATCCTTATATTAGATTCTTCCAATTTTCCTTATCTAGTCTATTGATTTAGAAATCATGGCTTGTGTCATCCTATAAGATGATCACATAGTAGTGATGAAGTGCCTACGGGCTAAACTTGTTGTCCGATAAGGCAACGACAGTGGTAGTCTTTGACCTCCTATCAAAAAAAAAAAATGTTGGACTAGGTCCAAACATAATAGTCGGTATGATCCATACGATCTCGACTAATAGCATCTGAGAAGATGATTATATTATAACCATCCCTCAGAAGGGAAATGCCCACAGGCTATATCTATTGTCCTAAAAGACAAAAGACAGTTGAAGTCTACAACTCCCTGTCAAGGTAATGAATGTGATTCAAACCTTAATGCCTCGATTCTCTGAAATCATGGTTTACAAATTTAGAACTGTCCTTGTGACTAGGCCTTATGCGCCACTTTAATATCCTTAATGTTTCATAACTAGGATAAATTATAATGGAAAATACTAATGTAATATAAATAACAAGTTAACCAATATGGTTTATATTACCATGGTTGATAAATCGTCAAAGATGATAATTCCATAATAATCTCTGAATAAATCATTGTTAATATTTATGTAGCAATCAAGCTACATGGCTGGATTAGATGAAGTTAACAGTCACTTGAAGGAGAGCAATGATACTACCAGAATTAATGTAACTGGAGTAGAACTACAGGCAATAATAGATTATGCTGTTGCTCGAGCACTTGATCGGCAGTATGATGAGTCAAATGGTACCCACTCTAAGACTCTACCTGCGGCTAGTTGTAAGCCCCCTCTTAAAACACATGAGTCAAGGGAGGACGATGTTCATGACTTGTCAAATCAAAGGAGTATTCCGTCTAGACAAGTTGTGTTTCATCAAGAGGCACCAGTTAAGACCTGTTCATATAAATATTTTGTCTCCTGCAAGCCCAGAGACTTTACAGGAGAAGAAGGAGCCATCGATTGCATGACATGGCTCGATGAGATGGACGCTGTTGTTGACATCAGCGGTTGTGCGGAGCAAGATATTGTGAAATTTGTTTCACAATCATTTAAAGGAGAAGCGTTGGCATGGTGGAGATCACTGCTCCAAGCCACGGGGAAAGTTCTACTCTACAACTTATCTTGGGGTCAATTTGTTGCATTAGTCAAGGAAAACTATTGCCCTCAGCATGAAGTAGAAAAGATAGAATCAGACTTCTTGACTCTGGTCATGGAGAATTTGGATTGTCAGGCATATGTGACAAGTTTCAACACTATGTCCCGCCTGGTTCCTTATCTAGTCACCCCTGAACCTAAACGCATAGCGCGTTTCATTGGAGGCCTAGCGCCAGAGATAAAAGGGAATGTTAAAGCATCTAGGCCAACCACATATAGGTCCGCGGTGGACTTATCCTTATCTCTAACCTTAGACGCAATCAGAATTAAGTCTGTTAAGGCTTCTGGCGAGAGAAGAAGTGAAAGAGAGGAGGAAAACTCTCATCAAACTAACAAGAAGAAGAAGGGAAGCTCGGAGCGCGGGAAGGATTCCGAGTTTAGGAAGAACTCGAGTCAGTCTGATAACAGACCCAAATGCAATAACTGCAAAAAGCAACATTTTGGAAAATGTACAATAGACCCACGCGCTAAACTGTGTGGAATTTGCAAGACCAAGGGTCACAAAACCTTAGATTGCAAGGGGATGAAAAACGCCACATGTTACAATTGTAACGAGGAAGGGCACATCAAAACCAACTGTCCAAAGCTTATAAGGAAGCCCGAGTAGGCCAAGATGACAAACGCACGAGTTGTCAGGATGAACGCCCAAGAGATGGGGCAGAATAATAATAGTATAATATGTACCTTTCGTTATCAAACAGTTTATGTAGAAACTTAATTAATACTGGCACGTATAAATATATTATGAATGATAAAGGTTGAGAACTGTTATCTCCACCTGATTAAGACTCCGGTCATTTAATGCCCGGTAGAAAGTGACGAAGTTACGTCGAAAATGCTCCAACAAATCCTATATTGATATTAATATCTATTAGAAATCATTTTTCTAATATCCTTATAGCAAACTTTTGGTTGCATACTTAAGGACTCAATATAGTGATAAAAATCGACTGGTTGCCTTAAAAATCAAGTCCATATTGTGAGTGATAAGAAGCAATTAATTATCAAAACTCCTTATGAGACAACCCTCGTAATTTCACGTGTCCGTGCGATTAATTAATATTAAACATAAAAAAAATGGTGGAACTGACCGTCCCCGGAATCGAACCCGGGTCTAGGCCGGCCGCACCCTTTCGCGCGCCTAGCCAACTGAGCTAGGTGCCTAGTTTGTGAAAATCTCCATTCTAATTTAATTTAAACACTTGTACAATAAACTTCCTTATCATTTATCAATGATAATCTCTGCTAGGTGTCCTGTTTTTTTTTGTAATACAGGCAATAATAAATCTTCATGAACCATAAACTTAGCAAAATTTTTATTATCATCCATAAGGTATAACTACCAAGGAGACCATAGTAACCGATTCTTCTCGTATCGGCAAGAAATCCTTCCGAAAATCTAAAAGCACTCTTTCCTTGTATAGAGTACGACAACATATGTTATTTTAATTATTTTTCTTTTCTCATTGTTTTCTATCGCCTGCGAATGCCAAACTATGTTTGATAAAAGTGTCATATGAGGATTGGCGTATCCTAGTGTGTCCCATAGATTATTTCCATGTCTGATCAGCATGGAGGTTTAATACATGGAACCCCTAAGATATCCCAAAGATCATATTGTACTAAAGTCGACTAGTAGTATTCGAAGAAGATATCCAAAAATGGAAAATTTTTCTCCAAGTAAAGGTTCCCGATTAGGGAATTCGAGGACTTATAACATAAAGGTGTCACTCATTTGGCACGAACAATGATGGATGAACTGGAGCCTGAGATATGGAAAATCTCTGTAGCCTCCTTGTATCTTAATTATCTTCTCAAAAGATGTCCCTGCTTACCTCCTGGAAGACAGGTAGAATTAAGATTTGTCGCCCGCCGTGGGCTAGAGTATTGAGAAAACTCCATATTAATTATGGAATAAACGAAACCTTGAGTAAGTAAGTTTTAAGACATAGGCTAATATAGCCAGACTCAATGTTCCGAGAGTTTGATATTGTTAGATAAGAAAGACGGTTCATATTGCTTATGCATACATGGCGCAACCCTAATTAGGCAACGATTAAGAATTGCCATCAGCTAACCAGGATCGTCGAATTGTTCAACTAACGACAAGGATTAGCTATTCCTAAATATTAGTTAAGTAATGGTTGGAATAACCATCTCTCCTTAAGATAAGCTTCTCTATAAAATTTGATATATAAGTATCACGGCTACTCCCTTGAAGACCTTGTATAGATGGAATGTTAAACGTCCATTGATAGGACAATAGTTTAGTAAGTCCAAACATTAAGATCTTAAAGTTGCATTATAGACAATCAATCAGATCACGTAAATTCCTAATCATCTGTAAGATGCCAGTATTCGGCAGAAAATTAAGGATTATGAAAATAGCAAACCTCCTAAATTCTTATTAAAGAATAAGGTTCAACAATAGGTATCACCCTGGAGAGGAGTGATGCGATTTGGTAAGAAAGGCAAGCTAAGCCCGAGATATATAGGACCTTTCGAGGTTATCGAATGTATCGGGTCAGTTGCCTATAAGTTAAACATACCAGAAGAGCTCAGTGGAATTCACGACGTGTTCCACATCTGCAATCTGAAAAAGTGTTTCGCTGACTAATCACTGGTGATACCGCATACAGATGTGCATATAGATGAGAGCTTAAAGTTTGTGGAAAAACCTTTATCGATTGAAGATCGACAGGTAAAGAAGCTTCGAAGGAAGCATATACTTTTTGTAAAGGTCAAATGGGATGTCCGTAGAGGTCCCGAATTCACGTGAGAGGTTGAATCCACGATGAAAGAAAAGTACCCTTACTTATTTCAGTAAATCTCGGGTCGAGATTTATTTTAAGGGGGTGAGGATGTAACACCTCGAAAATTCACGTCCTATAATGTATTGACACGTGTCGTCAGCTTGAACATGAGTAAGTATACTTTAGAGGGACTAAAGTTGACAAACATAGAAAGCATGTGAAAATAAGGGTTCAAAATGTCAACAATGGATAAACATACTTTATAATAACCCTACATGATGTTTATAACATCAAACGAATAAATCACGGATCATACGAAGCTAAAGGTGAGAGATTACAAACTACAGGGGTTAAATGTGTCAACATGTTTAAAGATATACCTCTGAGTGACCTTTTGACAAACCTGAAGCTTTGTAACGGTTAATTATGCTCACTAGAATGCACGGTTAAAATTTCATAAAGTTTCGTCAATGTATGAGAAAGTTGTGATCAAATTCGTGTGCGAGGGTTTAATGCGTAAACGTTGAAAGTTAGACCTTTTCGGGTAACAGTTAAATTACCCGAGGGCTTAACAAAGTGGGTATATGTCTTGAGGCCCTTATAGATCAATTACGAGGGCTCAAAATGCAATAAACGAGTGTCTATACAAGATTTGAAGAGCCAAGGACCAATCTGCAATTAAACGAAAAAAATGTTTGGCTGAACTACACATGCTCGCGTAGCGCGAGCGTGAAGCTTTAAGGCGTCGCGCTACGCGAGGCCTATATCTGGACAGAAACTTTGTTACTTGGTCCCTTGTCAGCCACAAGCTTGGTGCATGAACTTTGATCGATTTTCTCACATATAATTGGCCCCTAAAACACCCCTAGGACTCTAGGGCATGTGTCAATCTTTTGTGGATGATCATAGACTTGTTTGTCAAGCACTTGTGGTGTGTAAACCCACTATATAAGACCCTTCATTGTCACAACAATTCCTCACACCAAAGTTCAAGCAATCTGATCATTGTGGAGCTTTCAAGCTGATTACAAGGCATCCTTAATCATCATTAATCATCTAGTAAGTTGCCTAACCCTTCTAAATTAATTATAGCTTAGTAATTAGCTTAAAAGTCAAACCGACGTAACTACGGTTTGACTTCAGGATTAGTTAACGATAGCTCAGTGTTATCACGAATTAAGAGTATCGTTAGATAGGTAATTATATGGGTATTAAACCCTTATAAGGGCACGTACAAATTCCAGACCTATCTAGGTCGTTTGTCGGGTCAAACGTTGACCGAAAAAGTCAACAGAAATGCAAATTATGATTTAATGCACAATTAATGATCCGAGAGGTGTGTAACCTGTTTTAACCTTAATATAACATGGTAATAAGTATAGAAACTTGTCTACGCTTGCCCGACTCGACAAATTTATGTTTAAACCCGGTTCGGAACCGAAAGGCGCAAAACCTTGACTTTTGCTTTGACTTCGGTTCTGACCCGTTTTAGTTTGATTCGAAGATGCCTTAGTGCTTCATTAGAGTAGGGTTGCATGATAGTATAAGTCTCCGTACTTGTTTCGTTGATTATCCGATTCGTTCGCGCGGTTCCGTTAAATGCTTAAAATGGACCGTAATGCCCTTATGACCATGCAACGAGAATTTTGAAAATGTGGAAGTACAATAATCTTAGTTACTGATTATTAAACATGTACGTAAATTTTCACGTCAATCGGAGGTCTAGATTAGGAGATATGCGCATTAGCGTATGTAATAAACTTTTTATTAATTAAACGGCGCGATTAACGCATAGCCTATCTAAACCCGATTTTCGGTACCAAAACTTTTACCCACTAATGTTAAATAATATTTTGGGATTTTTGAAGATTTTTAATTATTTTTAAACTGATCTTAAGCTAGGCTTATCGCCTTAATTCGGTTAATACCGAATTTACCCTTTTCGGTCATAAAATGATTTCTACAAGGAATTTTGATGCGAGTCCAATTGCTACTGATTTTAAATAATAAATGTAATGTTTTGAGCCTGTTTAACTAATCAGAAAACCCAAAATCGTATTTTGATTGTACGTCGCTTAAAACGGGTTTATACGCGTAGTATACGCGTAGTTTAGGCTTAAAACCATTTTGACACATAAGGATTCTTACCAACTAATATAATCTGTTAAAAATAAGTTGTTTACTGATTAATTCAGTCCCGAACATCGGGGTTACGTTAAATCCCTTTTATAATCTCTAAAATGACCAACATACCCCTACGGGGCATAATTAATGATTAATCTCGTTTTGGGCATTATGGAAGATATCATAATGATATCACAACATATTTAAAGCATATTAACTTAGGAAGCCTGTTCGCGACCCTTATGGTTACCCGTTACGCCTCTGGCGCGTTCGGTTCGGTTTATGTAACTAGTTTGCATAAATTAGCCGAAACGGGTCAAACCTTATCCTTTTTATCTCAAAATCCAGAATGTCTTTAGTTTACCCATATTATACAAGTCTTCGAACTTGTCGGGTCTAAATCACATTCTATTCCGGTCTTCGCTTAATCATGCGTTTGAACCGTAAACCTCTCTTAAAACTAACCGGTCTAAGTTACGACTTAAATAAGACCCGTTAGTAATCTAATAGGTTAATAAAACCTTCGTTCCAGATTGAGAGCCCCAGTAGAAGTACTCGTGCTTGCTGATTAGAATATACGGCTGAGTATAAATTGCATTGCTAGCTCAGGTAAATACTTTTAACTTATTTTCCCTTATACGGGCTTGGGATACGGTATTATAAAAATACCGCTTGGTCGGGTGTAGAAACCTTTTAATCGGAGATGATTAAATTGAAAAATCCCGTTTTAATCTGTATTGATTGATAACAAATAACATTGGGGGTTAATGACCGTGTCCTGGATATCCTTGGCTCATTTTAAAAAGTGAATGGCCACGACGTAAGCACAAGGTGTAGGCAAAACACCTCCTGTTGCATATGTATAACGTATACTCACTCGTAAGGGTATCTTCTTGTGAGATTATATTTGTGGTGTGTCGATTAATCTTGTCCGGCTTGTATTGTATAATCACCGGCCCTAAATGTTGGACAACCATGTAAATCGGATACAAGATTTTTATTAATAGAATTGTCCCAAGTATAAAAGATTAATTTTGCCTCTGTGCATTTTAATCAATGTGTCAAGATATTTTTGTGTCGTTTGCACTCGAATCACTTTTCAAACTCTTTTTCCAAAATGAGTCAGTTAATTGTATTTACCAGTGTAAACTGACGTATTTTCCAAAAAGGTTAAGTGACAGGTACTATGCGTAATTGGCCGGGAGCTCAGGGCGTCACTAGGAAATCTTGCCAGTTCTAGATGCCTAAAGTCTGTTGAACAGTTTTTCTTTTATTGATCCGCCTGTGGATCCTTTACCTTCCGTTGTAATACTTTGACATTACTTATATTCGGAATGTAATATATTTATCTTTTGCTTCCGCTGTGCATTATTATATTGTGTTGTTTGACCATGATGTTGCCAACTACGTCACGATACTCCCCCACCGGGCCCACCGGTGACACGTGGAAAATTGGGGTGTGACAGGTTGGTATCAGAGCCAACACTGAGTGAATTAAACACTAGCCTTTTGTGTTTAAACTCGAAACGAAGATTACTTTTATGCATTTTATGTGTTATGTTATTTGTGTAACTACTTGTCTAAATGTTATGGGGATTATCTCATCGCTACGCTTACTCGCAACTCCCTTAAGCACAACGCAACGCTTATCGCACAAAACGAAAGTCGGGAACCAACAAAACGCAACACTACTGGTCGAATAACCAACCGATCAAATGGACATCCGACCGGATGACCATCCGATCAGAAGGCCATCTGATTGACTAGCCATCCGACCCATCATTCCACCGCCTTAACTCCTCTCTCACCCTATAAATACCCATACACTCTACTATTCACTTGATGTGACAGCTCTATCCGACCCAACTCACTCTCAGCTCACTCTTCAGCACATTTCAATCGATTCAAGGCTATTCCGTAAGTATTTCTTCCTAAATCTTGTACTCCCATCATCAATACACACTTTCTCATCATTTTCTCCATCAAACCTTACGTTTTCACCATGAAATCATCTGATTCGGACTCCTTGAAGGTGACGTCATCACGGTTTCTTATGCAAACTGTTGTGTGGCCTCATCTCGTCGAGATTTGTTCAGATCTAAAGGATTTCTACACTATTTTACGTAAATCTCAACCAGATTTAACAGTATTAAAAGGATTTCAAACTTTCTTTCAACACTTTTACACTCTCCCACTCAAGAACCAATGGAAGCTAGACTCAATCTGACTTTAGACTCATTCCTTAGTCTAGAGCCGGCTTGAAAACGGATTTCCACCGGATAGACGACTGATTCACGGGTCGAACATGAAACTCCATCAAAGAAAAGTTAAATCTGATCGAATGGGGTGATTCCCATCCGTCGTCACGTTGTTTGACACGTCTTCACGCCGTCTTCGTGAAAACTTTTAACTTTGAAAACTTTGTGAGATTTTCAAAACATCAGATCGCCGAACGAATAGCCATACGATCGGATGACCATCCGATCGAATAACTATTCGGCCAGGTGACTTGTCCTTTTAAACTTTCAATACTTCAACAATATACTCAAACTTCAAACTATCAAAATCTCAATCGAATAGCCATCCGATCGAATAGCCATCCGTCCGGATGACCATCCGACCGGATGACTTGACAATTAGAGATACTTCACATTTTTCAAATTGCTACAACAAAAACTTCAAAGTTTCAAAACGATTTACAAAACACGCTCACCCAATCGAATGACCAACCGTCTGAATGGTCATCCGTCCGGATGACCATCCATCTGGATGGCCATTCGATCGATTCACCATTCGACACTTAACTCTGTTGCATGCCATTCAATGCTTACACTATCGTTCTATGCACAGGCTAATCTCCACGCGCTCCCTTCAATCCAAGTATTGTGTTTACTAGCTAAACACGCACTGTAAGTATACTCGAACCCATTTTCCTTTAACGCACTTTGGGTGTTACATACGTTTACTATAACAAATCACATCGAACACACAACGCAAACACTTTAACGCTAACCGATCTCGCATGTTATACGTGACTCGATGAATGCTTATATGTTATGTTTACACAGTGATTGTTTGCCTGACACCTTAGCAACGATAGTACTATAGTTTGGACTCAGCAGCTGTCGTGGACAGGGGTTGTTAAGGGTTTTACTTCACATGGTCACAGTGGTGATAATGTGTTGCGCATTCTACAACTCGCAGTCATGTCGGTTGCATACTTCATTGTCGATAGCTTACTTGCTTCACATTTCTACATGTTATATGCTAGTTATGCGTAAATGCTTTTGCTATACTATATGCTACTCAAACTTGTGTACTCACCTTTACACTCTGTGTATTGACTTTATTTTAACGTATGTGACAGGTTGATTAGGATGTGTTGCTTGCTGTGCTGTGATGAACAAGCTAGGGAGTCTAGAAACAAACTAAATAAATCTGAGTTTTCGAAACAGCTATTTGTTTTTGGGACTATATCTGTAATGACTGTTTGTTTTTATATGGTTGATGGTATGGGACGTTAAACTTTAAATATAATTGCATTAATAGTTGTTATGGATTCTCTTGAACAATCTGTTTCGCTCTGTGCCACGCCCCGATGTTTCCGCCATCGGTTGGGGTGTGACTCTATGTGCCTATGTGTTTATGTGCCTACGTGTTCCTATGCCTTACCTAATAATAAGTGTGTTGGTTAACGCTAAACTTTTCAAAACATAACCCGACACAATCGAATCTCGTCTAAATCATATGACGATGTCTGCTGCAGTCAATGTCGTCATTTGGTTCTCATACCCAACGTGCTGCTCGACGAAACCATGTTGACAAGCATATCGCTTCACTTGTAGCTAAGAAATGGCTAAAGTCATACCTCAGATTGTCAGTGAGATCAACGAGGTCAGCAGAAAGTCCTCTGTTGAATCAAAGAGCACTCTCCAAAAGCGCATTTCAGCTTTAAGCAATTCAAAGCTTGTGGTCCTGCAAACTTCACTGGTGAAGATGGACCCAGCGCTATGTTCCAGTGGTTCGACTCCATCGAAGTCACCTTCAGACAAAAGTGAACGTATGTAACACCCAAAAGTGCGTTAAGCGAAAAAGGGTTCGAGTATACTCACAGTGCGTGCTTAACAGTTAAACACGATCTGGAATGGAGTGGAGAGAGCGCCAGATCAGCCTGCGTACGGGAACAAAAGTGCATAAGTCTTCCAAAGTGCTGAAACGGTTGATGATGTGCGGTAAGTGTCGTATATATTAGGTGTATATTTTAAGCCCTTTTTAACACTTATTTTAGCCAAGTTTTAAATTTATAAAACACGATATTTTACTGACACTAAACACACATATGGGCAAGTGCACCCATCGTTGAGTGTAGTATAGCGTTGGTAAGATACCGAGGTCGTCCAAGGACACAAGAGCTTTTAGTACCGGTTTATCCTCAACGTCTAACCAAAATAAAAGTTTAGAAAAATGTTTTAAACTAAAAAAAATAAAACTAACTAAAATGCTGAAAATAAAAATAAAAATAAAAACAGATAGACAAGATGAATCACTTGGTTCTGACTCGTATCTAGTATAACCTTTGATTATTTCCGCACTTTTGCACATAATTAAGAGATTATCTTAGTTATTGTAGTAGGCCCCTCTTTTGAAGGTGACGTTACCCTCACCCCAGTAGTTTGAGTCAGCAGGGATACAATCCTAAAGGGGTGGATTATTGGAAGATAATGAATTAAGTTATTAATGCAGTATTGTGGTAGGCCCCGCTTTTGGCGGTGACGTTACCCTCGACTAAGTAGTCTGAGTCAGCAGGGATACAGTCCTAAATAGCCGGGTTATAGTATTAATAGTAGTTAACTTATGAGGGGATCAAAGAGTTTGGACCCCCGCCATCCAATACCGTGAAGTATTGAAGGAGGTCCTACTAAATTTGACCCAGGTCCATTGCAGGACCTCTAAACGCTGAACAATGGCAAGACCTTTACCAAACCGTTCCCTTAACCCCCTACCAGGTAGCCAACATACCTCCATATAGACCGTGGAGATATGAATGGTGAAAATCCTTTATTTTATATAGACAGTAAAATAATGCCAAGACACCACGGACAAACGATAAGGAAAGATCACCTTCAACATAAGTAACTAGTTATTAAAGTCATTAATACAAAACCAAATAAAAAGTGCAAAAGATTAGAAATAAAAAGTATTATACTAGACACTTTGTCTTCACCAAGTGATGTAAGAGACTTAGGCAAACATGGCCTTGATTGTCAAGAACTCTTACGATCAATCTTGGATCCCGAGACGACTCACACACTCTATGATGGACAATGGATGATGGTGGTGGATGATGGTGTTGTAATGGTGGTGGGTGGTGGATGAAGTGTGAGAGAGGTGGTGTGCCAAGGGATGAGATGAAATGAATCCAAGCACTCCTATTTATAGGCTGAACAGAGAGCTGGACACGGCCCCGTGTCCGCTGGACACGGCCCCGTGCCCGTCTGACACTCTCTCTCCTCATTAATTGTAATTCGCAATTACAATAAATGCGCCTGCTGTACTTTCGACACGCCCCCGTGTCCGCTGAGCACGGCCCGTGGTGGGCAATAGAAGCTTCTATAGATTTGTCTTTTCTGCTGCTTCTTGGGCACGGCCCCGTGCTGGCTGAGCACGGGGCGTGTTCAGCCTTCTGTTTTCTCTATTTTGCTTTGGAAGGTGCCGTTGAGGGTTCGGGCAGTCCACTAATGTTCCTTTTCTTGTATGTATGTTGGATTTAGCTGTCTTTTTGCTTCTTTTGCGTTTTTGAGCTCATTTAATCCTGAAAATACAAAAGGAAGACAAAAACACTCTTTTTCCAATATTAGTACTAAAAAAGGGTTAGTTTTATGCCTCATTTGATGTAATTTATATGTTGCATTTTACACACATCAAATACCCCCACACTTGAACTTTTGCTTGTCCTCAAGCAAAACTCTTTAATATTTGGTTTACACTCCCAAATGGAATAGGTAGAAGAGAAGGTTTTGGGCTTGTCATAGAGTGTCGGGATTTCCAAGATCTTTTTAGGTTTTATTTTTATTTATTTACACTCCTATTCGTAATGATTTATTTAGAACTGTTCATAAAAGAAATTACTTATTTGGGCATAACATGCCTTTTTAAAATTCTATTTATATACAAGTTCACATACCTCGCGGGGAAATCACTCACACTCGGCCGAAGGTGTATTTTTAGTGAATCACTCGAGAGCGGTCATGGAACTTATTCCTACCATAGGCTTGCCAAGAAATCAATCCTCCTCCTTTTTAACTTTTATACCTTTGTAGATATCAAGAGGACTTTGTGGGTTAAGGGTTGGCTAGGGTTAAAGGTAGGTGGTTGGGTTAGTGGTTAGTAGAAAAAGGGCTAAAAGCGTAACAAGTGTCGGTTTTCGCATTTTTACAACTTTTTTATTTTTGATGAAGCTTTTATTCAAACAAAGTTATTTTTGATTACTTTGTTTGTTTATTTTCTTTTTGCTTCATCATCATCACAAAATATTTTTTTTTTCACGAAGAACCGGACTTGTTACTAAAATAAAGGGTTAAAATGAAAAAGGGTTTTGGTGGTTGAAAGGGTTTTTTTTTTGTTTGGGTGATGAAACGAAAAGGTTTAGGCTCAAAGGGGCTAACTAGGGGGATTTTCGGGTAGGTGGTAGTAGAAAAGGAAAAATAATGGTGTAGAAATGAAAAAGGTTAGTCCTAATGCCTCCATCATTTACTTACTCGGGTTTAAGTTGATAAGGACCGGGAGTGTATTGTCATGGCAAGTTCTAGAGTCGTAAGAACCAAGCGGCTATTCACACAAGAAACGAAAAATGAGCATTTAGTCAAATGATATGTAATTGTGTGCTCAATAAAGGCTCAAAACTCACTTTTGTGGGAATGGGTTTTTATGTGATCAAGTATATATAATCAAATTTTAAATAAGTTTGTCATGCCTTTTCATAATTTTCTTATGTTGGTTCTTTTTATCACTACGCTATCGGTTGTAAATTTGTAAAAATATAACTTTTTTGAGAACTTGAATTTCCCGAGTTAAACCTAGACAAGTAAAAAAAATGGAATTTTTGAAAAAATTTGGGGTGATTAGCGGTTCCAATAGAGTTTTGTGTAAGGCTTGTATTTAGGACTTGCAAAATTCAAGGTTTTAGCATCCCCCCCCCCACACTTAAATTACACATTGTCCTCAATGTGTCCCAAAAATAAATTTTTAGGTTGATTAGATGTGTAAAATAGTGTTTAAAAAGCAAAAATTTGTGTTACTGGGCACTGAACACGGCCCCGTGTTATCCGGGCACGGCCCCGTGTTCAAGTGCCAGTAACAAAATTGAAATAAGAGAAACAGAAGTCTGGACACGGGGGCGTGTTGGGTGAACACGGCCCGTGTCCAGTTACCTGTACTGGGCGTTTTCTGCAGGTGGTTCAACACGGGGCCGTGTTGGTTGGGCACGGCCCGTGTTGAACCTTCTGAAATGGAGAAAATTGTCGGGCTGCCTCGTTCTTGTGCATGGGATCATTTTTCTCATTCCCCTTTTTATCCTTTACCACCATGAGTGTGTTTCATTCATTACAAACCATCCAAACATTAAAACCATCATTTCATTTCATCATAGAGAGAACTTACATAATCCTAAATTAAACTAAAATTAAAACTTAACTAGATAGGTCAGCAAGTACACGAGGTTATCATAAGGAGTTCTACTAATTTAGGAAAATTTCGAGAATGATTTCCCGATAGAGTAGGACTTTTAGCCGAACGAGTTCCTCCCTAAACTTTGTTTAAAGCCATTCTTCGATCTCCCTAGGGAGGAAGAATGCGGCTTCGTTTTCTTCTGCTGTTGGTGGTTGAGGGGGAACATTCACCGGGACTCCTTGCACCACTCTTCGAGGAAGCTCTTGGTGCATGGCGTACCATTCAGCTGGAATGACAACTTCGGGCACCATGTTCCACGCCCTTTGGGTTATTATGGGTACCAAAGGCGGGGAAGCGAGAAGGTTCAACCTCTGGTGCAAGAGGTTTACTTCATGGAGACAGCCCTCCAGTCCCACAGTAAGATGGTTGATACGGTCGACCAATGCTTCTTCCACTCCCGTCATTTCATCAATAGCCTCCCTTAGAGCGTAAACATAGTTTACAAGAGAGTCTTCTGCTGTTGAAGATCTCCTCCCTTGTCGGTTATTCCTTGAAGATGATCCGGTTGTTCTGCTTGCCATTTTCTGTGAAGAAAACCGAAGAAAGCTAATTTTTTACAAAACAGAGCCTCTGGACACGGCCCCGTGCTCGTTGAGCACGGCCCCGTGTCCATTTGTCTGCAGGATTTTTGGCTAAAGAATCTTGGAGTTTTAAATTATTTTTATGATTTTCATCTGGGTTTTAAGCTCGGATAATTTAAAATAAAGTTATACAACTAACTTTAGCCCAGAATCTTTAGCAAATAATCTTACAAACTTTACATAGAGGATTGGAATCAAGGGATTTCCAAGCTTCCATGGAGGAACTTTTGAAAAATTTTGAAAGAGGAGGAAATGAATAAAAGTGGAAAGGACAAGAGGGTCCCTTGGAACCTTCTTTTGACACTTACCTAGGATGGTATGAGTGAAAATTCCAGAGATCTCTGTCAATTGAAGTGGTCAAAATGAGCAGGAATCAGGCTGCATTTAAAGAAAACGACAGCGCCCTGGGCACGGCCCCGTGTTGACTGGACACGGCCCCGTGTTCAGAGAAAATCCTGACACATTTTGTCCGTATTCTGACCAAATCAGCAGAGAATCTTTTTAGTGAGCACGGGGGCGTGTTGACCTGGACACGGCCCCGTGTCTGGAGGCTGCTTTATGGAGTTTTGCTTATTTCAAGGATCTCCCCGATATCGGGTGGTTCCTTACTGGTTGGAACAACCCCAAAGTGCCTAATATACCTTAATTGTCCTAGACTAAGGCGAGAACGCAAGAGGTTGTCGGTGAGGGTAATTCCTATTTTCATTCTAGGTGGACAAGTCCAACCCTTTTCCGGGCTCTTGTTAAAGAAGGTATATGCCGAATCGCTCAGGTCTATGTATGCACCGAACGAAGTCGATGGAGAGTCCTTCACGGCACAATCGACACAGGGACGACTATCGTCCAAGTCTTTGCTAGGTACGAAGGGATTTTCGGGAGCAACGAGGTTGTCGGAATGCGGTTCCAACATTTCTTCATGGGTATCGTCTTGGGGTGGATCAATAAAATCCTTCCCAAGCTCTTCTATCCATTTCAGAATTAGCTCTTCTAGTTGAAATAACTCGCTAAGGAGCATTTCCCCTAGAATATCTGGCTGGGCGCATTCGAGGGAGAAATAGTGCTTATTTTTACTTTCGCCCCTCTTAAGGTTGTGAGAAGATTGTGGGTCCATGTAGTGGGGCTTATAATTTAGGAAGTAGCATTTTACTTCTTCATGTTCGCCACCACATAATTGACACCACGTACCATAAGAGTACCGAAAGTAAAAATAATTACTATTACTCATGTTTATGTCAGAAATTACCAACCGTCGGGATCTAACGGTTCTGTTTTCAGTAACTGAAACTTGGGCACGGGGGCGTGTTGAGTGGACACGGCCCCGTGTTCAGCTTACTGTCTGATGTAAAACAGGATTGCCAGTTCCAATGATTGAGCACGGGGGCGTGTTCAGCGGGCACGGCCCGTGCTGAGCTCTGCAGAAGCTGAAAAACTAAGAAAATCCTAAAAAAATAAAAAGAAAAATAAAAGATGATTAGGCCGTTGATTCCTAACTTTCTTAAAATCCTTGTGTCCCCGGCAACGGCGCCAAAAACTTGATGTGCGGTAAGTGTCGTATATATTAGGTGTATATTTTAAGCCCTTTTTAACACTTATTTTAGCCAAGTTTTAAATTCATAAAACACGATATTTTACTGACACTAAACACACATATGGGCAAGTGCACCCATCGTTGAGTGTAGTATAGCGTTGGTAAGATACCGAGGTCGTCCAAGGACACAAGAGCTTTTAGTACCGGTTTATCCTCAACGTCTAACCAAAATAAAAGTTTAGAAAAATGTTTTAAACTAAGAAAAATAAAACTAACTAAAATGCTGAAAATAAAAATAAAAATAAAAACAGATAAACAAGATGAATCAC
The DNA here is from genome assembly GCA_030545235.1 of Helianthus tuberosus. Lineage (NCBI taxonomy): Eukaryota > Viridiplantae > Streptophyta > Magnoliopsida > Asterales > Asteraceae > Helianthus > Helianthus tuberosus. Next base: position 78,017,559 of record CM060433.1, read on the forward strand.
TTGGTTCCGACTCGTATCTAGTATAACCTTTGATTATTTCCGCACTTTTGCACATAATTAAGAGATTATCTTAGTTATTGTAGTAGGCCCCTCTTTTGAAGGTGACGTTACCCTCACCCCAGTAGTTTGAGTCAGCAGGGATACAATCCTAAAGGGGTGGATTATTGGAAGATAATGAATTAAGTTATTAATGCAGTATTGTGGTAGGCCCCGCTTTTGGCGGTGACGTTACCCTCGACTAAGTAGTCTGAGTCAGCAGGGATACAGTCCTAAATAGCCGAGTTATAGTATTAATAGTAGTTAACTTATGAGGGGATCAAAGAGTTTGGACCCCCGCCATCCAATACCGTGAAGTATTGAAGGAGGTCCTACTAAATTTGACCCAGGTCCATTGCAGGACCTCTAAACGCTGAACAATGGCAAGACCTTTACCAAACCGTTCCCTTAACCCCCTACCAGGTAGCCAACATACCTCCATATAGACCGTGGAGATATGAATGGTGAAAATCCTTTATTTTATATAGATAGTAAAATAATGCCAAGACACCACGGACAAACGATAAGGAAAGATCACCTTCAACATAAGTAACTAGTTATTAAAGTCATTAATACAAAACCAAATAAAAAGTGCAAAAGATTAGAAATAAAAAGTATTATACTAGACACTTTGTCTTCACCAAGTGATGTAAGAGACTTAGGCAAACATGGCCTTGATTGTCAAGAACTCTTACGATCAATCTTGGATCCCGAGACGACTCACACACTCTATGATGGACAATGGATGATGGTGGTGGATGATGGTGTTGTGATGGTGGTGGGTGGTGGATGAAGTGTGAGAGAGGTGGTGTGCCAAGGGATGAGATGAAATGAATCCAAGCACTCCTATTTATAGGCTGAACAGAGGAGCTGGACACGGCCCCGTGCCCGTCTGACACTCTCTCTCCTCATTAATTGTAATTCGCAATTACAATAAATGCGCCTGCTGTACTTTCGACACGCCCCCGTGTCCGCTGAGCACGGCCCGTGGTGGGCAATAGAAGCTTCTATAGATTTGTCTTTTCTGCTGCTTCTTGGGCACGGCCCCGTGCTGGCTGAGCACGGGGCGTGTTCAGCCTTCTGTTTTCTCTATTTTGCTTTGGAAGGTGCCGTTGAGGGTTCGGGCAGTCCACTAATGTTCCTTTTCTTGTATTTATGTTGGATTTAGCTGTCTTTTTGCTTCTTTTGCGTTTTTGAGCTCATTTAATCCTGAAAATACAAAAGGAAGACAAAGACACTCTTTTTCCAATATTAGTACTAAAAAAGGGTTAGTTTTATGCCTCATTTGATGTAATTTATATGTTGCATTTTACACACATCAGTTGAGTTGAAGTGTCGAGTGTGAAACAAAACCTTTGTACGAAGGGGTGCACGACGCTAGTGCTTTCATACCAGTGGCTTGTTACCGTGTCCAAAATCGAATGTTCTTCGCGTCTTTCTTCGGGAAATCGAGTGTTCATCCCTCCAGCCTTAAGCTACTAAATAAACTTAGAGCCGGAGAGGTGTTTTGAGTGATTGAGTCACACGTGGGAACATGGGCTGGTTTGTACGAAGGGTGCCTTCATTCGAAGGCAGTGCCTTCGTACGAAGCCGGGCTTCGTACAAGCCAGTCCAGCTCGCACAAGTGGCTGTCTTTGCGTTCGGAACTGTGTTTTTGCCTGAATCGGATGTGTTTTCGAGTCCTTTTCATGACGGTTTCGACACCGCTTCGTCCCACTTCTCAGTGAACGAAACATATGTCGGTTTTGGTTCGTTTTAGTGTAAAAATCGAGTTTAAAGTGGTTTTTCCTTGGATTAAACACTTGGTGAGTGCGAGATATTCAGATCTCAAACTTGGGAAGCCAAAGCTAAGCCCAATACACTCGTTTAAGTGTAAATCCGAAGCAAAATCATAAGTTTTTATGAAAAAGATGAAGGTTTTCATAAAATAGAGAAGTTTTAGATGACATCGGAGATAAACTAGTGAAAAATCGTTGTAGAAATCGTTGTGATACATGTAAAAATAACGGATCTTACTTGGAATGCAGAGAGAATAAGTTAGGAGTGTTCTTGAGTGAAATGGCATCAAGTAGAGAATGAAAGAGGTGTGCTTGGTATTTATAGAGAAGTGAGATGGTGCAGGTTGCCTTCGTACGAAGCCAGGGGCCTTCGTACGAGGCAAAGTGCCTTCGTACGAAGTAACCTGTTTCGCGCGGTTGATTTTTGTTTCGCGTATCATATGTTCGTTTGGTGTGTTTGGTTGCGTTAGTTAGTTCGAGTACTTTAAGTATTTTAGCGAGGTAATAAGTGTCGTGTTGTGTTGCGTTCTAGCGAGATAAATCGAGTTGCGCGAGTGCGTTTGAGCGTTGAAGCGAGTGCTTCAAACACATATAACCTATCTAACATTTAAACACACAAATAATATAAATAAATCCGCGTTTTGAGTTCTCGTTGAGTTTGCGTTACGAGGAGCGTTTAAGTAATAAGCGTTTAAATGTGATAAATAAGCGATAAAATGCGTTTAAAATGTAGTTAACCCATGGTAATCATCGAATCTCGGAGTACAAGCGTTTACGAATGAAATAATGACAAAATAGGGATAACCGGAGGTCGGGTTGTTACACGGTACATGAAGGTAAAAACCGACACCAGTCTGGTATAGAAAATGCCAAAAGTCGGTACCTAATTGATATTGAAAATCTTTTAGTTTCGGAAATTCGGTACTGTCACAGCCCCCGACCCTACCCTGGGAGCGGAAGCCGCGAACCAGTCAGATGGTATCGGTGTTTATTAATTTGGAAGCAGAAATTTTCATCAGGACCGTAGTTAGGAAATATTTTTATCAGAGTTAAACACCAACATGTTTAAAAAAATACATGGGATAAAACCCCAGTTTTTCTGATAATTCACTTATAATAAACAAGTGAGACAAAACCCGATGTTTCATTTGCAATATATTTATAGGGATAAACCCTAATTATTGAAAACAATTCTCCTTTTTTATTTAGGTAACTTTTATAGCCACTTTTTCTAAGCCTTTAGTGCTCTCCAGCTGGCTTTTATTGGCTTCACACTAAGTTACATGAAACACGTGTTTAAAACATTTTATCAGCAAGAAATACTGGTGAGTGAATCCCAGTTTGATCAAAACAAGTTTTATCATTTTACAGCATTGAGGGCAATCCAGCAATTACATTTGTTTACATCTATTCAATTACCACCCATGGCACTGTCAATCCTGACTTGTGGAAATGTACTACTCACAGTGTAGTACTCATTTTGTATACAAAATCCCAACATACAGACGATAATTGTAGAATTACAAATACTCAATCACTGCTAATTATATGGTAAAACAATTGAGGTTTTGTAAAAATAGTTTACAAAAAGAAAAGATTACTCAAAAAAAGGTTTACAAAAAGAGGATAAACTCACAAAAAGGTTTACACAAAAAGAAGGATTACTCACAAAAAGGTTTACAAAAAGAGGATAAACTCACATTGCTACTTTAGATAACCCTACAGCTTTTTGGTAACTTCCTGGTTATAATCTATTAAATTAAACAATGCACACGTGTTAGTAAAATAACCCAATTTACATTAGCTATACCCCCCTCCCGAGACAGAACTCCAACTACGAAGTCAGGCAGAGCCTTGACATGCGTTACGAAGCACTAGATCAATCGGGCAGGGTAACTAATACGTAACTGGGGGTTATAATACTTATAACGAGGCAGAGCTTCTCTATTTAGGGGGTATTTGGCTATAGCTTTAGCCCACAAGTTGAGAGAGAATTTAAAGAAATGAACGAATTGTAAATGAAACCATCGGCTGCTATTTATAGGCTGATATCGGGGCGGGTCTCGACCCGCGACACCTTTGTCTTCATCTCTTGCGGTCCGTGAGGGAGTTATAGGTCGGTTTAGGGTTGCTGAGTCATAGCGGGGTCTCGACACGTGTCCTGACACGTGGCTCATTTGTGTGCCCAGCAAGGAGTGGGCCTCGTGCCCCGCGAAGGATTAGCTAACTGGGTCGCGGCCCGCGAGCGACCCTGGTTTCTTGTTTTATATGTTATTTATTAATATAAAGGTGATTCGGGTCCGTTTCTCATGTACGGGATGTATCTAGGAGTGTTTTAGGGTTATGTCCTCCCCACCTTGTTTTAAATCTCGTCCTCGAGATTTGGGCTATGATATCTTCTTGGGGTTACGTCATGTCTTTAAGTTAGTAAGAACAGTATATCAAGGTGTCTGAGATAGAATCGAAGGATGAAATATAAAGATATCATAGGATAATTGGAATTCACGGGTCCCAAAAATTTAGTTTCAGGAATCGATGTTAACTGAACGACATGAAAGGATACCGTTTTCATAAATTACTCGAGACATAAGAATCAAATGTAAATGATTTTTAGAAACAATAGGATTCAATGCCAAAAGGGAACTTACTTTGATCGTCAATTGAGGAAGACTTTGAATAGATAATCTCAATTTGAAAATAGAAGTATGAAAAATGATTTGTCAATTATCAAACTAGAAATCAGTGACGTTATTTAAATGGCAGGGATACACCGGATAATACAATAGAGTTTAGTGTATCATTGTCTTAATACATAATTGTATCAAGATTACTTAAATGATGAGTCAAACAAAGGACATATGAATTGATATGATTAGGGTTTACTATTAGCACAGGCTACAAATTTATACAGACACCCCAAGGTGCTTGTAATGACGGAAAGAGTTTAATGATTACGGTGACCGAATGAATTCACCGTGAAATTAACCGAAAGTTTCAAATGAAGTGAATCTGGATATTCAAAAGATAGAATTTTCAAGTGAATGAATAATTGAATATCGTAGGATTGATCCAAGTTGAACGAAATGTTAGAGGTACAGGGATTTAGGTATCTTTATCTTAACACATAATTGTATTTAAGATTAGTTTAAGATAATGAATCAACAGAAGATAGATACATTTGTACCTCAGGTGTGGAAAATGAAATAAGTTCAAATTTCAAAGAAAAACGCCACCGTAAGGTGTCGTAATTTAACAAATGATGCATTGAAGTTGAAGACTTTAAACAAGTCTACCATGATTCAAACAATATGAGATTACCTCGAATATGATGATCTCAATTCATCATATGGGATTTTGAATTGAATGTATATTGTGAACAAGTTCAAACAACTAAGCTTGGTTTAGACATATTCCAACAATGGGTATACGTATTGACAAGAAATGGTTACAATGAAAAATCCAGTAAATAACTTTGAAAAGAAGAGGAATTTTCCAAGAAATTCGTTGACTTGATATCAAAAGTCAACATTTTGTAATCACATAGATTATCAGAATGAGTATAACAAAGTATTTATTTGAACTCATGAATAAATGATCTTTTGAGGTGAAATCACATGCGTAACAGGTCATGCATATGTGACATAGGAATTTGTCAAGAGATGAGACAAATAAGTGTTGGCTTTATGAAAGAAAAATAAAGACCTTTTATTATAAAACTTTGATTGTAATCAAAAGTAAACTAATACTTTAGTACAAACAAAACGTAAGGGTGCTTATTTTAAAAGTTGTTGTTGTCTCCGATGTTGTAAATATTTATGCGTTCTCCTTAGCTTCATCTGGGTTTCTATCCTCGTTGCCGGTGCCTTGGATAGTTTTGGGCAGTAGAGACGGATATGTCATGATTCTCCACATTTGAAACAGACGTTAGTTTTCCTTCTACATTCTTCCTCTGTATGTCTAGTCTTCTTGCAGAAGTCATAGTAAAGTGTCTTCCTAGAATGGCATCTTCTTGAACGCTTTGTGTTGTTGCAGGTAGGCTGTGCGATTGCTGATTCCATTCCTTTGTCCTTGCATGATTTGTCGGAGCAGAATTCCTTATAAGAGTAACTATAGGTTGTGGTTTTCTTTTTCATTTGGAAGATGGCGTTTTGATACGAATATCATGACCTCCATTGGAATTAGAGCTAGGTTTGGAGTGATGGGTATGCTTACAACATATAGTAGGATTCTCGTTTATAGGCACCGAGGTTTTAATAGCTTCAATAATCGAATATATGGCATTCGATATTCCTTGAGCTATTATATTTTCTATAGTACTTTTATCCAAAGGTTTCCATTACTAGCCTGAATTTCTTGATTACATGCTATTTCCTTTGAAATCTAAACATTTTCAGATGTTAATATCACAGAACTAAACAATCATTCAAACACGTTTTGTTGCTCACATTACATTAGCACACTTATAATTATACCTATTAATACTATGCGTTGATAGATATATATAGATATACCTACATATTCTATTTTAACATTTTCTTTTACTGTATATTTTGTCAAAATATAAGAAAAGTATCCATATATTATAGTATGTGTTGTTTCCTTTTATCGTAGTTACAGGCGAGCTTCTATTCTAGAATAGGGCTTAGTGTTTCACTAAAATGGCTTTATATTTTCTCAGCTTAGCTTATATCCTTAGGGTTCATAATTGGATAAACATTCGAGTTGTTTGGTGAAAACTGTGGTTGTGGCTAGAGGTAAGGGTTTTATATAAGATTCTGAGATTTCCTGTCATTGGTTCTACCATTGTTTCCTTGGTGATAATGTGACAACCCGAGTTTTCAAGGTCTTTCCTTGACACGTTACTTGTTTACAAATTCTATTGTCGTAAATTGTTTGCGTTATAGCATGTGCACGTTTGTTATAGGATTAATGTGTTGTATTATTGTTTGGTTAGTTAATATAAACTTAATGTGTTATGTGTTGTATTATTGTTTGGTTAGTTAATAGAAACTTTTGAACTGTTTAAAAATAAAAAGACTTAACCCATGCAACCTCACCCGATGAACATTGAACCTTCGTCATCATCTCCACTCAACGAAGAATTGAATTTCGGCATCACCTATAGCTCGACGAAGAAGTATTCTTCGTCGAAGAAGAGAGTTGTTCGCTGAGATGGGCCTCGGCCCAAGTGAAACCCAATTATAATCGGCCACATTTACGTTATATTGTACGCGAACCATAATTTGCGAAACCCTAGACACTCATTTCCTCTCCCTTGCACCCAACGGCAATCATCATCCCTCTCGAAGCTCTTGCTAGTCTCATCTCGTATCCGGTTAGTATGTGATAACCCAACTCGACCTACTTGTTATGATGTTTGTATAAATATCCGTTATCATAATGGATTTCATTTGATGATTGATTAGATTGTGACTGATTGTATTGAATCGAAACTCATGATTTATAGATTATAGAGACAAACCATAGGATACGAATATATGAGACCCGTAACCGACAAGTTAGTATTTGTATGATAAAAATCCTTATAAATCTGTCTGTGTGATTAAACGTTGAATGGTAGCAAGGATTGGCCGTAATTAGGGTTTTGATATTTTATTGTTTAATCCGATAGATTGGAACACGCATGATAAGAATCTGATGCCTTGTATTCAGTCATGTTCACTGCACGGTTTGATGATTATGTTGTTGTATGAGCATTATGTTGTCTGTGTGTATGGTTATGAATAAATCAGAACTGTAAGTGATTAGGGTTGTTGTTAATCTTGATGAACAGTAAGGAAGGGCGAAGAAAGATCTTCGACGAAGTACCCATCTCAACGAACAATGGGGTTCTTCGTCGGTGAGGGCCTCGACGAACAATGGGGTTCTTCGTCGATGGGGACTCTGACGAACAATCAAGATTCGTCACCACATGATTCTTCGCCGACTACCCATCGACGAATAATTACGGTTCTTCGTCATCCTTACTCTTTGACGAAGTATATTCTTCGCCAAGAGGGTATCCCAAACAGAACAGTTGTAACAATTTATAAAACTTATGATTTGCATGAGAGTTGAATGATTGCTATCTGTGATGTGATGATCTTTGTTATGAATGCACATTATGACTAAACAAGAATGTAAACTGATTACGAGTACATGAATACCATAGGTTGTGACTGTTTAAGTGTGAACAAGTAACTAGTCATACCGAGCAACCCAAGGTGAGTTCACTTCTCTCAAAACAAGCATGCGTCCGGTGGGGACAATCAAACTGATAAAACATGTAAACGGATTTTCGTAAACCTGTATCCTTGCAGGGGATATGAGGCGGTTTTCAAATACCCACATCCTTGTAGGGGATGTGAGACGGATTTCACAAACGCATATCCTTGCAGAGGATATGCAACGGTTTTCAGTACTTGTTGATGTTGGATAATACACTCACTTTCTATCACTTAAGTCCCATCATACTGCCGGGTTAGTTGCTTGTAGGGCAACGAGGTTATTAGTTAATAGCGCTATTAGGTTTGGCACCCTCACGACGTACCTGGATAGGACGGGCGTGAACTAATAACTTTAAATCATGACCAATGTTTGATAGAGCATTGGAGAAGGGCAAAAAGGGTCGTCTGCGGTATCGAGTTATTATCAGCATAACATATCATAAGTCACTACTTGGTATTAAAACGGTTAAAACAAACTGTGAACTCACCAGCGTTGTCTGATACACTTTTCTGCATGCTTGCAGGTCCTTAGGTTCATGGATTGGAACTTGCTATCTGGGAGTGCTGGAGTGGTCATGGGTCGTAGCTCTTGGATACAAGTTTAATGATTATTGCACACTTGTTTTGAAACACTTGAATAACTATTTACATTATGTTTCCGCTGAACGTATCTGTTTTAGATTGTGTTTGGATTTACTTTATGAAATAAATGGAAACTTTTATTTAATACTATGTCATGGTTCAATGTGATTGGTGGATGGATCCTGGTACGTCACACGTCCCGCGGTGTTTCCGCATGTGATATTTTGGGGGTGTGACAGATAATACGGGTGTCCTTAGGGTTTCTTTTGGGTTAATTAAGGTTAATGGTTTAAAAAATCATTTGGAGAGATTCTGGGTAAACATGTAGATTTATTTCTCCTGTTAAAGGCTTGTTTTTCTACAAGAAGATATTTGGTTATACTATTAAGAAATCTGTATATGCATACGTGTATGACAATTTAAATTTCCTATATATGTATATAATACCAAATTGTTGAAATCCAATTTTTATTATTAATGGTATTGATTATTCTGTTTATTCTCATAACTTTATTCATTCTTTTATACTAACAATAGTAATAGCATATTGAATTAAATTTCCGTTAAATTTATTGAACATGATAATTTGGAATAAAAAGGGTAGTTCGTTAAAAAGGAATAAATCTAATAAAGATATAAATTTTCTAGATTCTTTTTAGAACAATTTAATCTTTAACTGACAGGTTGACTCATTTTTTATTATAACATATTTAGGACTTGATTCCTAATTTATTATATTTATTTATTAAAGAATTATAATAGATAATACAAAGTTTAGTGTTTCTAGATTTGATCCTTAATATATTAAATAATGAAGTATCATTCTCATGTCAGAATATATATACATATGACTTAAATATAGTTTAAGAAATGAATTAAACTTATCAAATGATAAAAATTGTTTCCTCTTGAGATATATGTACATATATTTTAAATAGTTATACTATACTAACTGTTTTTGTATATATTTTTATTTTATGGATGAAATATCATTTATAATATTGATACAAGTTATATAAAATATATATACATCTGACTTACATATAATTTAAGAAATAAGTTTAAGCTATTTCCTGTTGATATATAGGTATTATGTACTAAAATCATTTACTTACATAGTACCAATTTGTTGTACATATTCCTGTTTCATAGATACAGTTTTATAAAATATAAAATATTTTATATGGTATATGTACATGTGCTTATGTGAATATAATATAACATAATCATATGGAATAATATTTTCATAGAGTTATCATGAAAATCATGTTTTTAATTAGTGTATCTAAACAATAAACATGTTTTAGGTATGCTAAAATATTATATTTTAAAAAAATTACTACTTTGATAAATATATATATCTTTAAGTTGAGTAAAACTTTGGGTTATATCATAAATCATAAAATATACTGCTTGGATCGAATAAATTTTTATATTATGATATTTTAGTGACATCATACCTAAGGGTGTTATCTTATATCCTTGATTAAGATATTTATATCAATATCATAATATTATTATAATTTTATATTGAATTGTATTCACATAAATATATTGATATATATTACAAAATTTAATATCAATATATTATGAATAGATCCCTTTTTTATATTTATAGCATAACATATTGTAAGATACAAATAGGAGTTACACCTCCTGAGAATTAAAATGACATAAAATAATTGAGGTATAATACATATTATCTTAATATTTATATTATCATACCTGAATTGTGTTATCGTGTATTAATATTAAGATGTTAAATGTTAATATCATAATATTATTATAATGTTGTAAAATTCATATTGCATTATGTTCCTATACATATATATTGATATGATATATATATATATATATATAATATCACATAATTTACTAAGACAAAATATTATTAATACATCACTTAAATATATGTAATATTAAACATAGCATAACTGTAAGATACAGATATGGGTAACATATATTGGGAATTTAATATTCGTTAAATGACATAAAAATCATAATAGACATATTAAGATTTTATGTTCACAGGATAATACGTAAGATATTAATTTTCCTAACATAAATGTTTAAGGTTTAGGTATTAGAAGAACACCTAAATGGCTTAAACAAGTGGCTTAGCTCTGATACCACCTTCTGTCACAGCCCTCGACCCCACCCTGGGAACGGAAGCCGCGAACCAATCAGATGGTATTGGTGTTTATTAATTTGGCAGTGGAAATTTTCATCGGGACCGTAGTTAGAAAATATTTTTATCAGGGTTAAACAACAACATGTTTAAAATAGATACATGGGATAAAACCCCAGTTTTTCTGATAATTCACTTATAATAAACAAGTGGGACAAAACCCGATGTTTCATTTGCAATATATTTATAGGGATAAACTCTAATTATTGAAAACAATTCTCCTTTTTATTTAGGTAACTTTTATAGCCACTTTTTCTAAGCCTTCAGTGCTCTCCAGCTGGCTTTTAGTGGTTTCACACTAAGTTACCTGAAACACGTGTTTAAAACATTTTATCAGAAAGAAATACTGGTGAGTGAATCCCGGTTTGATCAAAATAAGTTTTATCATTTTACAGCATTAAGGGCAATCCAGCAATTACATTTGTTTACATCTATTCAATTACCACCCACGACACTGTCAATCCTGACTTGTGGAAATGTACTACTCACAGTGTAGTACTCATTTTGTATACAAAACCCCAACATACCGACGATAATTATAGAATTACAAATACTCAATCACTACTAATTATAAGGTAAAACAATTGAGGTTTTGTAAAAACAGTTTACAAAAAGAAAGGATTACTCACAAAAAGGTTTACAAAAAGAGGATAAACTCACAAAAAGTTTTACACAAAAAGAAGGATTACTCACAAAAAGGTTTACAAAAAGAGGATAAACTCACATTGCTACTTTAGATAACCCTACAGCTTTCTGGTAACTTCCTGGTTATAATCTATTAAATTAAACAATGCACACGTGTTAGTAAAATAACCCAATTTACATTAGCTATACCCCCCTCCCGAGACATAACTCCAACGACGAAGTCAGGCAGAGCCTTGACATGCGTTACGGAGCACTAGATCAATCAGGCAGGGTAACTAATACGTAACCGGGGGTTATAATACTTACAACGAGGCAGAGATTCGCTATTTTGGGGGTATTTGGCTATAGATTTAGCCCACAGAAGTTGAGAGAGAATTTAAAGAAATGAACGAATTGTAAATGAAACCATCGGCTGCTATTTATAGGCTGATATCGGGGCGGGTCGCGGCCCGCGACACCTTTGCTTCATCTCCCGCGGCCCGCGAGGGAGTTATAGGTGCGTTTAGGGTTGCTGAGTCATAGCGGGGTCTCGACACGTGTCCTGACACGTGGCTCGTTTGTGTGCCCGGCAAGGAGTGGGCCCCGCGCCCCGCGAAGCATTCAGCTAACTGGGTCGCGGCCCGCGAGCTACCCAGGTTTCTTGTTTTATTTGTTATTTATTAATATAAAGGTGATTTGGGTCCGTTTCTCGCGTACGGGATGTTTTTAGGAGTGTTTTAGGGTTGTTTTCGAGAGTCGCTATAGGTACTGCTACCCGGTACCATTTGCCCATCCCTGATCACGGGTACCGTACGAACAACGGTATCGTATAACTTTTTTTGTTGATTTTCTTCAACTTTTAATGATTTCTTCTTTTAGTTTCAAGGATAGGGATGAGCTCGGTGCCCACTGATACCGAATCGGTACTGATACTGAGAATATCGGTTACGGTACCGGTATTCGGTATACGAAGGTAAAAACAAGTACCGAACCGGTACCAGAAACGCAAAAAGTCGATACCGAATTGGTACCTAAGATCTTTCGATTCGGGAAATTCGGTATCGGTACCCAGTATCATTTGCTCATCTCTGACTACGGGTTTCATACGAAAAACATAGTTGTTTCTAAAAAAATACATTCTGGAAGACGAGATTATTAAAAGAAAACACATCCAAAAACCATATGTATTATTTCATATTTTAATCTTTAAAGAAGGATAAATTCCAAAGCTTTGTTTCCATCAATTTTTCTCTTTCATCATAACTAGTGGTATATCCCCACGCTTCGCGGTGGGAATTTGATCGGTATCAACACGACATGTATTGGGATTAGAATCGGTCATTATCGGTTTGATTCGTTATGTCAGGCTTTCAGTACCTGTTCATTTCGTTACAACGTATCGATAAGTGTTTTAAGTCAAACAAAAACGATACATACAAATACCTATACTGATGTTGTGCAGCCGATATTGCTTGGTTCATCTCATCAAGGTTAGCCAAAAAAAAGCAAAACCGGTAAAACTTGGATAATAGACGATAAAAACAAAACCAAAAACTTGGATAATACGATGTAAATTATAGTTTATTGGATTTGTTTCTTAAGTTAATTTATATTTATTTTCTTTCAATACTTTATATGAGTAGCATAAAAAATGTAACTCATGTATATTTAACTATTAAAGATTCTAATACAGTGATTTCTTTAATTATCATTTTGAATATGTTAATTTTTCCCTAAATGTTTGTCAGGACCGGTTCCACCCCACCTAAGAAAACTTTGATAGTAGTCATTTGCTGGTTAATATGACTTAAATAAATAATATTCAAATGCAAATGATTTTGCATTCCTACCTGTACCCACAGAATTGGTATTGAGCAAAGACAAAAGCAGTAAAATCACACAACAACCAGTAATCAATATCTTCTTTTCATTCTTGTTCTCTTCCGCGTCGCCACCGTGCTTCCCGTCGGCAACATTCCTTTGGCTCCTGACATTCTATATATCGATTGCATAAACCTTGATGTCTCTCCCGGTCCATCACCTAGCTGGCACCACCACAGCCCTCATCTATCGCCGCTGTCTCCATTTGTCTTCTCCGACCGGGGATAATAAGGTAACAAATTGACTTCTCTGTTTGTACTCTGTTTGATCTAACTGTAGAATGTTGGGGAAATTCGAAATTACTTGGATAAATCTGAAGTCGTGTAATCACTTTCAGATCAAACAATTGGAGTGGCTACCAATCTTTGATCGAATAAAATCAGAATTGATTCTAGATTTCTGTATGAGAATTTGGTTGAGAGAATTTTGAGGGATTCTCACGAACTGTAAATTCGTCTAGGGTTTTGAAAATTGTTTTAGAGAGCGTATTTGCAGTTTTCCATAACTGCTTGCAGTTTTTGTTTTGAACAAAAACACCTTTAGTCCCTCATGTTTCGACCCCAGCCAGGGGCTCTGCCCCTTGGACCCCGCCAGGGGCTGCCGCCCCTTGGACCCCGCTTCTCTCGGGGGAACCCCCGCCAAGGGGGCGCTGCGCCCTTGGATCCCCTGTTAGTCCCGATGACATTCAAATAAGCGTGCACTCTTATTTGTATGTCACACGCAATCTCAAATTACACTAAAATATCCAACATACCTCCCCCATTTTAGTGTAATCATAGATTAACTAACTTGTTCACAGCAACCAAAACAAACTAATGCATAAATGAAATGTTGTGACGATTGAATTTCATATTAGTATATTACACATTCCAAATATTCGAATTTAAGGGTGTCACTAAGGATTGAACCCTTAATATCCATAATGAATACATGAAGATAATATACACATTAGTTTACATACATAGATCTAACTTGACACTATCTTTTACTAGCCTGTGTCCCTATCCTTCGTAAGCATATCAAAGCCAAGTCCAAGCTTCTTGAAGCAGCTAAACTTCATGCTCATATAGGTAGCTCTTTTACTCTTGCACCTGCAAATACAATTTTTCAAAAGAGCTATTAAGAAGATATACCTCAACCTTCCTTAACTTGCAGATCTAAACACATACCTTTGGGACGATTTAATGTTGTGTTCCAAACTCTAGATGTGAAGCTTTCCACATTGAATTATGCACCTAACGTCATATTAGGTGGGAATTGGGTATCTTAACATGAGAGTTCTCAGATGGACTTTAACCCTGATCCCACAGCTGATACTTTCACGAGATCTCTAGTTAACCCTTTGGTTAAATGATCAGCTAAGTTCTGTTGAGTTCTCACATACTCAACCGAAATCACACCATGCATGATGAGCTCACGAACCATGCTGTTTCTCACACCTAAGTGTCTTGACTTGCCATTATACACTTGACTATATGCCTTAGTCAATGTAGCTTCACTATCACACCTTATAGAAATGGGAGATATTGGTTTTGGCCACAATGGAATCTCATAAATTAAGTTTCTTAGCCACTCAGCTTCCTTACCACCTGCCGCTAAGGCTACAAACTTAGATTCCATAGTTGAATCAGTTATGCAAGTCTGTTTCTTTGAAGCCCAAGAAATGGCACCTCCCCCAAGTAGGAATACCCAACCACTTGTGGTAGAATGATCTCCCTTATTGTTTATCCAGCTTGCATCTGAATATCCTTCAATCACTGGAGGAAATCTAATGTAAGTCAGACCATAATCAATGGTTCCTTTCAAGTATTTGAATACTCGACCTAATGCTTGCCAGTGATGAGTACTAGGATTGCTAGTAAATCTACTAAGCTTTCCAACAGCATACGCTATATCTGGTCTGGTACTGATCATAGCGTACATAAGTGATCCAATTGCTCTTGAGTACTCAAGTGGAGATACTGCAATACCTTTATTAGGTAATAGCTTCAAACTATGATCAATAGGAGTACTTGCGGGAGAACAATCCTTGAAATTAAACTTGTTCAAGATCTTCTCAATATAGTGGGATTGAGAGATTGAAATGCCCCTGTTCTCACGTTTAATTTTAATACCTAAAATCACCTCAGCCTCCCCCATATCCTTCATAGCAAACTTAGATGATAAAAATTCCTTTGTTCTATCAACTTGATCTTGGTTAGTACCAAAAATCAACATATCATCTACGTACAAACAGATCATGACTCCGTTTCCAGAAGCATCAAACTTGCTATAAACACATTTATCTGCTTGGTTTAAAACAAAACCATTAGACAATACAATCTCATCAAACTTTTGATGCCACTGTTTAGGTGCTTGCTTCAAGCCATAAAGAGATTTAATTGGTTTACACACCTTGTTTTCACTTCCAGGCATAACAAACCCTTCTGGTTGTTTCATGCAAATCTCCTCATCTAATTCACCATTTAAAAATGCAGTTTTTACATCCATTTGGTGAATTTTAAGATTATGTATAGCAGCAAGTGCTAATAATAATCTAATGGTAGATATCCTTGCTACTGTAGCATATGTATCAAAGAAGTCAATACCCTCCTTTTGTCTAAAACCTTGGATTACTAATCTGGCTTTGAACTTATCAATATTACCATCCACCTTCATCTTCCTCTTGAAGATCCATTTACTTCCCAATGGTTTACAACCAGGAGGTAAATCCACCAATTTCCAAGTGTTATTTTGCAATATAGAATCCATTTCATCTTGGATGGCTTCTTTCCAAAAAGAAACATCCCTTGAAGCCATTGCTTCACTATATGTCTTTGGATCCTCATCGACATTGAAACAATATTGATATTGAAAGTAAATATCAACCCTAGATCCTTCAACTAAGTACAATTGAAAGTCGTCACCGTAAGACTTGGCCTTTCTTTCTCTCGAACTCCTTCTTGGTTCAGTGCTAGTTGAAGGCATAATTTCTTTTCCACTAGAAATAATTAAAGAAGGATTCATATCCTTTGGCCTAGGTATAGATGAGAATCTCTCTTCATCATATTCTACATTTCCACTTCTTGCCTCAATGACTGTATGGACTGACACGTGGTCATTTGGTTCTATTACATAGAACCTGTGAGCAAATGAATGCTCCGCATATCCAATGAAAATGCATTCTATACCTCTTTCCCCTAAGTTTCTTATCTTAGGATCATTGAGCCTTACCACGGCTCTACAACCCCAAACTCTCGGTTTTTGCAACTCGGGTGGCTTTTTATACCAAAGCTCAAAAGAGGTTGTTTTGTTCCTTTTATTAGGAACCCGGTTTAACAAATAGCAAGCCGTCAACATCGCCTATCCCCAAAAACCATTATTTAGACCCGAATGGGACAACATGGTATTAACCATCTCTTTTAGTGTCCTATTCTTCCTTTCCGCCACACCATTTTGTTCCGGTGTGTAAGGAGCTGTGGTATGGTGTATTATTCCAGTTGATTGGAAATACACCGGATCAAAATACTCACCACCTCTATCGGTATGTAGAGTTTTGATCAATTCACTTTGATGAAGCTCTACTTCTTGTTTATAGATTTTAAACTTTTCCAGAGCTTCGTCTTTTGCATGTAACAAGTAAACATAACAAAATCTAGTAGCATCATCTATAAAGGTTACAACATACTTCTTGTTACCTAATGATGGTGTACCATGAAAATCACATAAATCACTATGTATCAAATCTCATAGTTTACTTTCTCTAGTAACATGTTGCATAAAGGGTTTTCTAGTTATTTTATTCAACTTGCAGATACGGCATTTTTCATTTGTTAAGTTTACTGCCGGAATTAAGCTCATTTTAGACATTTCCATAAGTCGTTTATAATGTACATGTCCTAATCTAGCATGCCATAATTCAGATTTAGACGAATTTACACTAGATACAGAATCAATCATACAAACAGAATTATCACTAAACGGCACTTCTAGATTTAACATAATCATACCATTACATAAGTAACCAAATCCGATAAAAGAACCATGTCTTGACAAGATATACTTGTCACATTCTAACACTTGTTTGTACCCGCAATTATTTAATACAATACCGGATAACAAGTTTTTCCGAATGCCAGGTACATACAATACATTACTTAAACTTAGAGTTTTTACAGAAGTAAATACTAGTACTACACTTCCAATTCCGTGGATTGGCTCGGTTGCAACATTTCCCATCTTTAAAACAGATCCATCTTCAATTAATGTAAGGTCCTTGAACCATCTTCGATCCTTACATACGTGACTTGTTGCTCCTGAGTCATACCACCAAGCAACAGAATCATCCTGCACATAAAATGCTTCAGAAATTAGTGAAACATTATTCACATCCGAATTATAATTAAAGTTTAATTTCTGACCTTGTTGCTTTGGATCCTTAGAGGATCCACTAGTACCAGTTTCGTTCTTGGCTTTACCAACACGACAATCTCTCTTGAAGTGTCCTGGTTTACCACACTTCCAACAGCCTTCATCCTTAGTCTGTTTTGAACGCTTCACAGCCTTGTTCTTCTTGTTAGGCCCACTTTGAAACTTCCTTTTGTTATTTCCCTTGTTAGAATTTTTGAAACTAGGACCACTTTCTTCCACCATGTTAACAGAAGACCCACCAACGGTTTTATCTTTGTTAACATTTTCCATGGCCCGACAGGACTCCTCAATTCGAAAACAACTTCCATGTTCAACCAGATTCATTTCCTCCTTCTTATGTTTTAAAGTATGTTTAAAATCTTTCCAAGAAGGAGGAAGTTTATCAATGATAGATGGAACAGAAATTGCTTCATCCATCTTTAAACCATGTTGTTCGAATTGACCCAGAATTCTTAGACATTCATTATATTGTTCCATGATGGATCTATCATCAACCATTTTATAATTCATAAAATCACTGACTAAGAATTTCTTACTAGATGTGTCTTCAGCCATGTATTTTGCCTCTAGTAATTCCCACAGTTCTTTTGCAGATTCAACATTTTGATATATATCAAAAAGAGAGTCACACATACCATTCAGAATATGCCCACGACAGATGTAATCATCATTCCGCCACTTTCCACGCTTCCTAGTTAGTTCCAGCGGCTCATTCGTCACTTCCTCGGGCATCGGGGTACTCAGAACGTACACCACTTTCAATGTCGTCAACAGGAAATGCATCTTCTTTTGCCAGCGACGGAAGTCTTGTCCTTCAAACTTGTCCAATTTCGCAAATTTGTTCGTCATAGCCTTCACAGATTCACCACCGTTTGTCATCTTCACTGAATTGTTTGATCTTTGTTGGGGAAATTCGAAATTGCTTGGATAAATCTGAAGTCGTGTAATCACTTTCAGATCAAACAATTGGAGTGGCTACCAATCTTTGATCGGATAAAATCAGAATTGATTCTAGATTTCTGTATGAGAATTTGGTTGAGAGAATTTTGAGGGATTCTCACGAACTGTAAATTCGTCTAGGGTTTTGAAAATTGTTTTAGAGAGCGTATTTGCAGTTTTCCATAACTGCTTGCAGTTTTTTTTGAACAAAAACACCTTTAGTCCCTCATGTTTCAAAAGTGCATATTTAGCCCGAAATTTAATTTCTGATGCATTTTCAATAAAGGACTTTTGTATGTCACACGCAATCTTATTTGTATGTCACACGCAATCTTAAATTACACTAAAATATCCAACATAGAACGAAAAATCAACTCCCGTTTCCAAGATGCGCTTGAGGGATGACGATGAAAACCCTATCCATCATGACTATTTAAACCACAAAAACCATCACCGTCACCCAACCAATTGTACAAGCACCAGATTACGGCATAGCCGATCGTCGGAGTTTCCATCTCTTTTCCACGTATAGTCCTATGCACCAACTTCCCTTTCTATTGTTGGTCCCTTTCTCTCTCTACTCAAGCAAAAATAACCACGTGTAAAGAAACATGTGAATGAAGACAAAACTAAATAGGGGTCGAAATAAGAACATTGAAAAGCTTGTGGCCAAAGTAAAGCAACGAATTCACCACTGGCGCAAACCAGCGATGGGATTTGATATATATATAATTCATCAGTTTTATTTGTTTATATATGCTGGCATTTAAGACTCTCGCTTTGCGACGGGAGCGTTAAATTAAACAAAAATAGATGTAAAAATGTTAAACCGGAAATTTGTATCAAAATGTAAACAAAAAAGTATTTCCACGCGTTATAGCAAAGATGTTGACGATATCCGGAATCTTATGTAAAAAAGTGAAGCACGTTGCGACGGTACCGTTAAATCGAACAAAAACTAGACGTAAATACGTTGAACCACGCACGCATGTTTGCGGCATGTTAACTCGTAGCTCAATCGAGTTTGAACAACAACAAATAATAATAATATTTAAATAAACAAATAGAGTATAGAGATTTTGCCCGCTTGCGGTGTGTACATATAATGTATATATGTGTGGACGCTCGGGGGTAAAAGTGAAATGGTACTAACTTAAACGTTATTTTACTAATTTTGTGAAAATGACGTTAAAAGCGATGTATGGTTAATCATGCATCATGTGGTGACGTTGATAGCTGAAAGACTATAGGGTACATGTACCAATCAGTCTCTGTCCCAATTGTTTGACTGTTATGTGTCTTAGGTCCAAGGCTTGATACAAAACTACAATCGAGCCGGAGGTCTCACTGGAAGCAGCCTCTCTATTCATACGGGGTAGAGGTAAGGTTGTCTACATCTACCCTCCGCAGACCCTACCTTAGCTTGGAGTATGATGATGATGATGAATAGAGTATAGAGTTTATTAAAATTAAAAGTAAACCATGAGAGTTAATTGGTATTTATACTAATACTCTAAAGGAAAGATAATTACATTTAGTAATAGTCTAAGAGATAAAACATAAATATTTATATGCAATAGAGACTTGTACACATAGCTATAAGACTTATAGCTAGATATAAATAATTTAAAAAATTAGTGGACCAGTGTCCTACAAAATTTATCAACCAATCGGCAACCTAGTATATATAGAAAATCAATTAAAACTACATTTAAAATAAGAAATATTAATACAAGGCAAAAAGATTTT
This sequence comes from Helianthus tuberosus, assembly GCA_030545235.1. Classification (NCBI taxonomy): domain Eukaryota; kingdom Viridiplantae; phylum Streptophyta; class Magnoliopsida; order Asterales; family Asteraceae; genus Helianthus; species Helianthus tuberosus. Next base: position 78,037,973 of record CM060433.1, read on the forward strand.
CTAAATCAGTCACAATATTAAATTATTTTTAAATCCCCCTCTTAAAAGATACCTTTGTTTGAAGTCTTCCCTTTCCAAACCAAACACAATGTCATGGATTAACTTCAATTCCAGTTCATACTTTACACAGTCACACCCATTAGCTCTCTTAAGTTAAACGGGTCGCGTCGTCGTTTACACCCCTACTAACATGCTATGCATGAAGATTGAAAATTGGATTACAACATATAGAGTTTCTTTTGGTTGATTAATATCAATGGCCACATAGGTAAAAGCTATTGAATTTGGAAGAATTACAAATAACTAGAAGCTAGTGCTCACTTGTTTCATGGTTGTAACCGGACGCCTTACCGGATCTTCCAAGTATGAATGGCTCAGGTGCATTACTATTATTGTTGATGTCAAGACCTTGAAAAGCCCGTGATGCAAAAAAATCCACACCCGATTTCATGCTTCCCTTCTTGACCATGGTTTTATGATCCTTACCACGCTCTTGCAGCGCTGTCTGAGTCATTTTCATTAAAGCAAGAGGTCCATCTTCATCTTCTTTGTTGATATCTGGTGAAAAAAAATCCATCTTAATACCCTTTTTAGGCTTCAAATTTAAAGTTGAAGACAGCAACGTCTAGTGAAAAGCGCGCTCTGTTGTGTGCTACTGTTCCCCTCGATTAAAATTTTTTTAAACACCTTGGGAGCGTTAACCCATTAGCTAACCATTAGATAAAAATAACCCAAAAGCGACACATTTATAAGTAAATTGACAAACTTCAGAAAAGGTCAGTTACTTAGATCCATCAAAACCCGTCTAGATTAGATGATATACTTTTCCTTTTAACTAAATGTGTTTGCGGGTCAACACACAGCACAGCATGTTTTGACCCATATTAAAAGTGTTTCCGTTTTGACCTGTTAGTCAACCTGCCAGACCCAACCATCTAGACACCTCTAGTTGTGACAATCTGTTGGCAAGCTATATGAATATATTATTATGTCCCCTCTATATCATGTTTTGTCCCTCAATTTGGATTGCATTTCATCTCCAGTGAGTCAAACATGTAAAAAAATGAAGTTAGCTAAAATGAAAACAGGTCATCAAACATGTTAAAAAAAATGAAATGCCAAGCCTTCTAAATTGTTAACAAATCAAGATCACTATTTTATGAATATGGTGTTTCATACTGTGTTCCATTATAATTTATCAAAAGGCAGACAAAGAGGTGATGACAGGTAGGGCCAACCGGAAACTAGACCTGTATTAAAAACGACATGTTTTGATCCGTTACCCGAACCACACGTTATGCAACCTCTATGCAAAAAAGAAGTTCAAATGCAAACATTAATTGAGATATGAACACGTGTAAGAAATGAAGATAAAAGATTAAATGAAATACCTTGCAAATCATGATCTTCAATGTATCCACCTTGAAGGAATGAAAATCTTGCTTCTTCTTCTCCGGAATTTTCCACGCCCACAGGAGTTGAAGCAACCAGATCTTGAAATTGCATTACATATTTTCCGGTCCACTCGCTTCCCCTATAAAGAAAAAAAGGGTGATTGCTACAATAAAACTGATTTTGTTGAAGGTAAAACAAAATTACATATAAATAACACGTCTATGAAGATTTTATCAGTTAGTATTGAGTGTAGCACCAATCAAACAAAAGCATTTGCCGGGGACAACAAAATCGGACAGATCGAAACAAATCCATCAGCCGGATTAATTAATCTTCATATTAAGTTATTAACAGGTATAAAAAAATATAAATATGAGTGAACTTTCCAATAGTTTAAAAGTACCTGTTGAATGCAAGGATAGCTTCAAAAGGAGTAATAACAGGAGCCAAGAATTCTTTGCTATCCAAAAGAGCGGTTTGTGAACAAGAGATGTAGATGAAGACATCACACTGCAGAATTAGAAACTAGTTATAAAACATGTGTTCGTGTCAAAGACATCAATCCAAACCTGGAGACTTAAAAGCGTGTAGTCGAACATGACCATTTAACACATCTATATAAAGATTGTCAACTTTACCTCCGGAAAATTAGCTAGTTTTGAAGGATTAGGTTTTCCCATCACAAACGTGTAGGCCTTCTTCCCAGCTTTTGTGACCATCTCTTTTATTTGATGGATCATACTTAGATACCCCGCTGTATTTAAAAACCAAACAAAATATCAAAAAATCATCATGTACATTATTTCGAAGAACATAAAATTTTATAAAAATGACCAGCTTATGCTGTTGGAACATTTTCTGTATTGAAAGAAAGGAAAAAGGAAACACACAACAAAAAAAATATAAAACAAAAATCAAAGCAAACGAATGCGCATATTGAACAATACCGACGCCAAGGGTTCCCACCAATATTCCCACAATGCCAGCATCCTTTGCTTTCTCAACTAGATAATATCTGCATAAACATTATAAAGATGAAGACACATTGCTTGAAGATTAAAAAAAGAGAAAATTTACAAAGTAATAACTTTGTTGGGTGTGTCAAAAAGACAAAAACAAATCACTTGTTTAGCCATGAGAAATACAACTAAAAGTCACATATACACAAGGTTTAAAAAGGCGGAAACAGGCCTCGAGGCATCTTCCCTTAGCCTCACGAGGCGCCTCGAGACAGGAAGGCGTAAGCCTCGAAACATTATTAAAAAATAAAAAAATATATATATCTCATAAAAACCACAAATTAATATAAAACAAACATCATGAATATTATAAACCTAATTTAGTAATAAAACAAACATCATAAATAGTTCAACAAGCAAGGTTTAACATAAAACAAACATTATAAAAAAGTTAACAACCAAAATTAGTAGTGTTATGATATTTAAATATCACAGAACTCGTTTTCCTCCGCATCATCATCCTCAATGTTTTCATCAAGCATATTTAGATCGGCATAGTCATCCCCCACTCGGGTTGGCTATCCACTCAGCATTCGACAAAACCTCATTGGCAAATGGCAACTCTGGTTGGCTATTTTGTGTACTGTGTTAGCGATTAGGTTGAAAAGATAACCTAATCGATGTTTTAAGTCCACCATTGGGTTGGCCCACTAATTAAGCCCAACAAACACTAAACGAGTCTAAAAATAAGTTCAGAAAACTATTTTTTTTTTCAATTTTCACAAGGTCTAGTGAGGCTTAAGCCTCACAGCCTCGGACGGCTGAGGCCTAGGTTTCAATTGACCCCCATGAAGCTAAGCCTTTTAGGCAATTTTTCATAGCCTCAGCCAAGGCGTAAGCCTCAAGGCGAGCCTCGGATAGCCTTTTTAAACCATACATATATACTTTTACTCGTGTATGCATTGTTATTGTTTGCATATAGATTCAAGTATGTATTATTATTCACGTAGATACGTGACCAAATATTCGGGTATCTCGTGGCTACATGTGTAAGATTGTTTTGGCCATTAAACACACTCAGAAAATCAGCTAGTTTTCCTCTACAAAATGACACAAGCACAAACCATTTATTGGAAAATAAGATAAGATTTAGAAATAAAGTACCTACGCCTGAGAATTCTTCGTTGCTGAGAAGTGTCAGTTAACAATAGATTTTCCGTCGCATCATATCTAACTGAGACAAGTACACGAAGAAGAAAAAAAGAGAAAAAATGAGTAACTTAAAACATTTCTATTATATTTTTTACATAAAAATAATGCAGTAAGTACCTATTTCACAGTCATTGAAGGTAAGTACAACATTTGCAAAAGCTGAATTATCGGGCCCGATCCAAAACAATGAGTAGTCTTCCATACTGAGACCCTGTTCTAGACTCCAGCGCAAGCCCCCGATGCTATATGTTTTTTGTGATGCGTCATCACAATCTCCATTAACATCAGAAGTTTTTGTTGGTTTCATAGATTGGCTCATAACATCTGCAAAATGTAATTTATCGTGTGTTGTTTCACTAGTTGATGCTTCTATAATATCATGTATCGCATGCCCGTATTCCAATCCAAAGAGGACCTTCATTTATACAAAGAAAAGTGTATTAACAGATGTAAAGAGATGTGTACAGACAAATCTGACATAATCATTTGCAAAATAAACGGTAATTTAAAATTGCATAAAAAATTAAAAAGAAAAAGTGGAATTACACAGCTTACCAATACGGGCTTCTTACTGGACAATGCATAATTACACAGGTGTTTAGCGCAGTTAGATGCGTTTATTGGAGCTTTCCCAAAAACAAAAAATGCAGGAAGTTTTGATGTCCTAAAATAAGAAAGAAAACATATTGAAATGTGAAGAAGTACGATTAACTCGATATAAGAGCAGATATTCCAAACATAGTCGTTAATAGTGAATAGCGGACGATAGTGACAAGCTATGTTGTCAAAGACGCAAGGCGCAGGCGAGGCGCATCGGCCTCGCCCGGAGCCTAGGCGCAAAAAAAGTGTGGGCTTTATTAATGTTAATTCACTAAGGTTCGTTTAGGTTCGATTAAAGTTGAGTTAACCTCATGTTGAAACCATCAGCCTAATTCCAACCCATTTTAAAACCATCGGCCGAGTCAAACCCATATTCTTGTTTACTTTTAAAATGTCAAATATTGTTGAATTAACCGACGATAACCCGATGATATTTAGACTTTTATGGGGATATTGTTATTTACTTATATTTGGTGTTCGTATATGGTTTATGTTCGTTTAGAGTATTAATGAACGAACATAAACAAACAAGAACATGTTCATCAACCATTTTCTTAATGACCGAACACGAACAAGAAAATCTATATGTTTTAGTGTTCAAATATATTTCAATAACAACCTCACTATTTTAATAGAACGAATTAAGAGGTTTTGCATTAATTTTGTTCTTTGCATGAAGTTTAAACAGTTGTAACTAATTTTCTGATATTACCCGTTTTTACCTATGGAGATAATAAGAAACCCGAATCGACCCATTCATTCAATTCATAGATAAACGAGCCGGAATTGCCACATCTAATATATACTGTGTCCCAAACAAGAGTAAAAGACTTACGGGCTGAGACATGTATGTCCATAATGAATAACGCAGTCGGCATTGATGTGCAACGCACCAACCTCATCAACACAACAGCTACCGTATGTAGTATCAGCCATTACATACAACCCAATATTATTACCGCTTTCACCACAGGATTGTAGCTCCTTACGTAGGGCCCGCACGACCCCGATTGACTCCTTTAGTAGCTCATCCGGGAACTAAGTATTGTAATATATAATACAGATAACATTAGCTTCTTCAAAAAGATTAGCTTTAATTTCGATGATCACATGACCAAAACATATATGACCAGACTGCTAAGACAAAACATAGAATCCAAACCATGCTTAGTTATAATCAACGATAACGCTGTCGCAGCATTGCAGCAAGAAATTTAGAGCTGCTAAACGGGTTGTGTTTTTGGGTTGGTGGGTCGAACCTGACACGACATGAACCTACAAACCATCATACACATGAACCTAAACACGACACAGTATTCGTGGGATGTCGCCAACACAACCCGTTTAACCCGAAAAAAAAAATATTCTTTTGTTCATATTAGAACTTTGAAATTTTAAATTTAGATAATAAGTTTAATTTTTTAAACAATTATGTTTAAACATACCAATTTGTTTTTAAACACATAGTTATCAAAGGCGCATAAGCCTTGCCTGGGGCCTAGACGCATAAGCCTTGCCTGGGGCCTAGGCGCAAAAAAGCCAAGGCATAAGGAAAAAAGAACATCAATGAAAAAAGATAAAAACAAAAATATATATTATATATTAGAATAATACTACTCTTCAAATATATTTTATAACGTTTAATATCATCTATTTAG